>JADLZL010007856.1:0-45420 GCA_015844335.1 Chrysopogon serrulatus
GGTACATGAACCCCTGCACGAACGTGAAGTACCAGCGGCCTGGGGAGGGGAAGAGGCGAGGACGACGCAAGGGAGAAGCAGAGGAGGCAGAGCATGGCACAACGAAGAACTGTTGTCATCATCGGAGACGAGGTGGCACCGGCACGGCAACAGCCTGAACGCCAACCTCGCTGTCGTCATCTCCTCGGGCGGGCAGCTGCTGTGGCGCCCCATTCGGACCCGGGCCGTGAGGGTTGCCGTGGGGCTCACGCTGTTGGAGGACAGAGGGCGGCGTAGGGGAGAGCCAGAGCGCGGACATGGCTTGGAGAGGCGGAGGATGGCGCGACGGACGGGCAGAGGAGGTAGAGGGCGCCGCGAGGGAGGAGCACGGATCACATGTGGACAAATGAAATGAAAGTAAAACCTAGTATACCGCTAAAATTAGATCAAACGATGTTAATTTTTTTTACTGTCGTGGATGGTCTTGTTGGCGGCCGTGACGTTCCCCTATTATCTAATAATAATAATAATAATAATAATAATAAATAAAAAAGAGAAATGTCACTTATTTTGGAATAAATTTTAAATAGCTATTTAATTTTTGGGACTGAGGAAGTTGTTAGAAGGGACTAGACTAAAATACTGCAGGGGTTGGTGATTGCATTTGTAAAATACTGCAGGGGTTGGTGATTGCATTTGTTGGCTGGCGTGGAAAGAAGATGATTGGGTAGGAACGAAGGCGTGAGCCGTCCTTGCCCGAGAAATCACATCACGTCAGTACTAAAACGGCCTTCCCGCCTCTCTCGAGTCCTGAATGAAAAAAAAAAAAAAAAAGAGGAAAATCTAGCGACACGGCCTTCCCTCCTCTCTTGAATGGAAAAAAGAAAAAAGATCTAACAACGTCACGGCTGCCCGGCTCTCCCGAAAAAAAAAATCTCAGCGTCATGTGAATCATAGCGGAATGTCAAATCTTTAGATCTACCGAAACAGCTGCTTGCAGATATTGACAAGGCTCGGCGCAGGTTCCTATGGACTGGAGATACCGAACTACACGACATGGAGGCAAATACAAGGTAGCCTGGACATCGGTGGCAAAGCCGACCACATATGGGGGACTTGGCATTATAGATTTGGAAAAATTCAGCCGAGCGTTGCGGCTCAGATGGCTATAGTTTGCTTGGATGAACCCGGAGAGACCGTGGAATGGGATGTCGCTGCCACTGGATTCATCGGACTGGGCCCTTTTCAATGCTGCAACTAGAGTCACAATTGGTAACGGGAACAAAGCATCCTTTTGGCTATCAAATTGGTTGCAGGGAACCAGCCTAGCTAGCAGATACCCACTACTGTACAGCCACAGCAAAAGGAAGTAAAGAACAGTTCGGGAGGCAATTGAAAGTGGAAGCTGGATTGGGGATATTTGCTCACAATTTAGACAACGACCTGCTGAGGGACTACTTCAATCTTTGGGATGAAATTCAGTATGTACAATTAAATTTTGAAGATGAAAGAGACGATCAGATCACATGGATCCTGGACAGCTCAGGGGAATACTCGACATCATCAGCATACAACTTCCAGTTCGTAGGGCAAATCCCCATCCCCATTGAGTACCAAAAACTCATCTGGACAGCTTGGGCGCCGCCAAGATGTAAATTTTTCCTATGGCTCCTCTTGCAAGATAAATTATGGACTGCTGCGAAACTACAACAGCGAGGATGGCCAAATAACTATTTCTGTGCTTTATGTGTGAAGAATCTTGAAACAGCTCTGCATCTATTTGTTGAATGCCCCTCCATGGTTGTCTGGACTACGGTAGCAAATTGGAGCAGCTGCACAAACCTGAAACCCACAGCCTGGAATAGCTCCCTTGACTTAGAAGACTAGTTCTCTCATCTTCTTATTAGTGGAGGTGGTAAACTAACACATTCCTTGGCAATCCTGACCATTTGGACTATTTGGAAGCAAAGAAACTCAGTGGTTTTCAGAGAACAGAGGAAAAGGACAAATGAAGTTTTCAGGGAATAAGAGACACGGCCCAAACCTGGGTCAAGGCGGGAGGGAAAGCACTAACCCCCCTTTTTTTGTTCAACATTCATCTGTGTAAACCAGTTTTTCTGCTCCTCTCTTATTAATACAATGCTGGCCTTGTTGCCGGATCTTTCAAAAAAACAATATAATAGCTTATCGCAAGTGCAAGTCTCGAAATAACGCACATCCATGAGAAAAAGACACTAAAAGCAACACATACGAGTTGGTACAATTAAACAGAAAATATAACAATAAAACTCAGAAGCACATTGAGATGTTCAAGAAACAACAATTATCAATTTTTTTCTCCTACTTGTACTCTAGTCATCGTCTTCTGGCTCACCATCAGCGTCTTCTGGATCATCATCAACATCTTCAGGATCCAACTTCTCATCCTCTAGACGAAAACCCCAAACGCAGATCAAATCCGATTCCCATATAAGTAAATCCCCACCGAGAGATTGTTTCTGATAGTCCAAATGTTTATCACATCCAGACGAATCCCTTACTACAAAGTACGCTTCTGCTTTACCCTCCTTATTCATCCCAGTCCCCCAGCCGATCAACGCTACAGCATGATAAGCAACCACATCCACAGGCGCAGGGCAAAGATAGACCTCTTTACAATTCACGAAGGAGAAGAGTGACCCAACGCTTATCCCAGCAACTAGTGGATAGCCGCTGCCTATTAGCCTTTTCATTAGACAAGTATCTTCTTTAGGCACACTAAAGTAATCCTTTAGCTTTAAGCATCCAAGAGAGCGAGGAGGATCATACTCCCCACGGGAATATGGCACCCCGTGGTCTTTAAGAAAAGCAAGTGCGGTCGGAATATTGTCACCATCAAGGGTGCCATGATAGGGCTCCTTACCACATTCAAAAGCAAATCCAGTCTTCTGCCAATATACCTTCAATGCTTGGACCACGTTAAATGCTGCACACTTGGATACACCACACATGGCCCCTCTTACTCTGCGTGCACAATCCATAGCCGCAACAGAAGAGTACATCACACAGGTCCCTAAAACAAAAACAAATAAAAAAAGTTAGAGAAAATACAAAGAAAAAATTAGCATTGCATTCAAAAGAAAAAAGAAAAAGATAAACAATTATACATACTTGTATAATCTTTTTTGGTCGTAGACCATAAATTCCAAAAAGAAACCCCTTCTACAACTGTATCTGTGATCTTCCAATAATGTACGGTAGGATTCTACACAATAACATCATATTTGTAGTTTCAATACATCAGTTAGCAATGTAACTGTTGAAGAATGAATTCGATGTTACCTTTATTACGCACGAATCGCAGGCAAAATGGGGAAGATTGACCAGTAAATTTTTGGTTGGCGGATCACACTTGTTACATACTGGACAACACCAGTTTATATTGCAGTCATTGTTGCTGACTTCACTTTTCCTTTTTTGGGCTAGCACTTCTAACTCTGATATTTGAGGAGGACTGGCAAAGTTCCAAGCCATCCTGAAAACTAAAGAAAAGGGAGTGAGAGATGGTAGGTGACGCTTGGAAAGGGAAGATCTCTATGTGTGTGTTAGCAAACATAAATAAGCAGATGGCACTTCAGTTTGAGGATCTCAATCTCGTCGGATCTCAGGAGGGGAAGGAGCAGGAGAAGTACCTGACAGATCCGGCAACCGTAGTCCGCGCGAGGGCCCTGAGCGTTCGCACCGCTGCTCGTCCACACGGAGCGCTCGCCCGAGCAACCGCTTAATATGCCGGTGCGTCCTGTGCTGCGTCGGGCAGCGGCGCTGCGCCTGCGCGCTTTGCTCGACGGCGTGAGACGACAGTCAGGCAGGGTGGTGGCTGAGGGGTGGGAATGGGAATGGATATGGATGGATTAGGCAACAGTTAGGGTTGCTGCTGTTGCAACGAGATTGATTGTGTTGTGTGGATGCCGGCGGATCATTTTTCCTCGCTCTTGAAAGCTTGCGCGCCGAGACACCCGTCCAAAGGGTATTTTAAAAGACAATGATCCTTCGTGTTAATTAATTTAATTAATATAATCTACGTAAAGCCATCTTCTCTGTTTCTTTTTTTCATATTTATATTTACACCTTCTCTCTTTTTTAACAAGTAATCAGCTTCAAGTGCAACTGTTGGTCTGAGAGGGTTCATGGTTCATCATACTCACCCTTGGCAGCTTGTTTCATTCCAGTTTTTCCATGCAAACTTGTCTTTCTTAAGTATACATTACTTGACATCGCTATTTATCCGTTCCTGTATTCACCCTACCTTCAGGTTACATAAAGTCACACTTATAGACTTCCACAACATCGATGATTGTTTTCATGAAAACACTCTGACACAAGGAGGCGAAGGACGAAGGGGTTGCTGGTGCCAGCGCTGAGGCAATTCTAGAAGGGAACGTATCCAATATAAACTAACTTTTCATGAAAATCTATGTAAACCATAGTAAAAAAGTCGTCTAAATTCAACAAAAAAAATTACATATGTAGATGATATGATGATACACAACCTTACAAAATATCTTGTCGAAACACAATTTTATTTGTGAGATATAAAAATAACAAATTTCTACCAAATCATCTGGACAACTTTCTGGCTTAAAATTTGTTATTTTTATATCTTACAAAAGAAGTCGAGTTTTAAAAAGATATTTTGCAAGGTTGTGTATCATCATATCATCTATATGTGTGATTTTTTAGGTAAATTTAGAAAACCTTTTTGCCGTGGTGTGCACAAGTTTTTACGAGAAGTTAGTTTACACTAGATACGTTCTCATTCTAGAAACGGTGTATCATGACATGGTGGCTCCGTTCGGCTGGCTGGAAAGCAAGCTGCTGCTGCTGCTGCTGGCTGTTTTCCCTCTCACATATTACTGTAGAAATATACCAGCTCCAACCAGCCAAGTAGGGTCGGCACTTGGAACTGAGAAACTGCTCAATCTAGACATGCTGGTCATGGAGAGATTCATTGAGCTTTTTATACATGAGCCTCTTAGGCTATCCGCACTCTTTATACTCTATATTCATCCCCTAAAAGGAATATTCCATCCTCGTCATCGAAATTTCATCATCTATACTACTTTTTTCCGCATCCATCCATCTCTATATACATACTCTACATTAATAGGACCCACACGTCATTCACTACTTCTCCCCGGCCTCTCTCTCTCCTCTCTCCCCTCCTTCTTCTCTCTCCTCCCTCTTTTCTCCCACCCGTCGGCGGCCAGGGAGCTCGCCGCGGAGCTCCCCATCGCCCTTGCGCCTCTCTCCTCTCTCTTCCTCGTGGGCGGCCTCACGCCTGCACGCCTTGTGGTCGGCCGAGCCCATGGCGCTCCCGCCCGAAAGCAAGCGGCCGGCGGAGCCCGCGACGCTCCCGCCCGTGCACGCGGCAAGCGGAGCCGCGGCGCTCCCGCCCGCACGCGGCCACCGGCGGAGGAGCCCGTGGCGCCCCACTTGGCCGGGCGGAGAGCGCTGGCGCCCCACCGGCACGCAGCCGCCGGAGGCGTGGCGCTTCGCGCCGGCGGAGCTGCGGCTCGCGCCGGGCGGGCGGCGGCAGCGGTCGCCGCCCACGCGAGCCGGGCAAGTTCCTCGCGCCGGGCGAAAGCAGCGCGCGCGACCGCGAGTGGGACAGGGCGCGGGCGGACCTCACACGGCCGGGCCGCCGAGCGCGCTGAGCGGGAGCGGGGCGGCCGGGCGAAGCGCGACGGCTGCCGACGAAGCGCCAAGAAGCGATCGAAGGCGAAGTGTGGCGCGTAACCGCCTGAACTAATACGCTCCCAGAGGTACTCGCCTTCCATTAGGCACTAAGTACCTAAGTGAGCCCACTAATTCACGCAGATTCTGTCGAGCACACCCAACGGGAGAACTCGAAGTTCCACAATTTCACCAGGATGCACATTGAGTATGGAACTTACATCACTTAGTTCATTTCATACAACAAGGGTTCACAAATTTATTCATTACAATACCAGAGTTCAGAGTGCGGAATTAAAACAGCGGAATAGGAATAAACATCTAGCGGAAAGCGATACAAGGATTCCGTCTGTGCCCACCAGATGAATCCTCCACACAAGAGCTACTCCTCAAGCTGAACCTGCAACAAGGGAGATAAACCCTGAGTACACAATGTACTCGCAAGACTTACCCGAATGGGAAATATATAAATCCCGACTCTCAAGGATATGCAATAGGCTTTATGGCTGAGTGGTTTTGTTTATTTGCAGAAAAGCATTACTAAGCATAAGTCCTTATTCCCATATTATTAGCCGGATTTTTGTAGACTAGCTATCCAAGCTATGTAAGCACCTATACTACTCTCAAGCAAGTGGTAAGCAATGAGGGTCTCTTTTCATCCATCTTTCATCTTCCATTTCTTACTATGTTGCCAGAATAAAGTCCTTGCCGTACCGTTCATTGAACGGCGATTCGCGAATCAATGTGCCCGGTAGGTGCCCCCGAGAGACACACTCCCGCCTGTATCCTCGACACTGCAGACGAGAACAACTTGCTTTCCCCCGCCTGGGGCTCCGTGTCCCTGTCCGTACTTGGACTCCAAGCTCCCGACATTACATGCCTTTCCATGTAATACGGTGCAAGGACCTCCACCATCCCCGCCCCCAAACGGCCGGTCGGACGAGCCGAAACCCAAGACAAGAGAGAGCAAGCCTTCCGAGCTCCCATAAACACGTATGTGTTCGGGACAAGGAGGTCTGCGTGGCTTAACCTTCAACCCTTAGCAACGATCGGTCCTTAACCGACGCGACAGAGAAACCGTGTAACCAAGTTAAGCCTGTGGGTCGCAGGACATAACCTGTCACACACAACCAAGAATCACACCATATCTCTGCCCGGTCAACATATTCCTTTTCCACCATTTATCATGTGAGTAAAGCATCCTCCTACTTGTGAGTAACGGCAGGTTACTCACGCTACCGACAACCTAAGCATAGCATCTACTCGAGCCTATCATACTAGTAAGACTCATAGGTAGATATATATATGCAGGTGGTTTCCATAACAATTCCTGAAACGTAAATGCAAACATGTAGATATTTAAAGATTCATAAAATATAGGTTATGCACCGGGGCTTGCCTTGGGTAGGCGGGTCAACTGAGTCAGTCTGCCACTGCTCCTGAAACTCCTGGGACTCCTGGAACACCTCCGGTCCTGGAATCTCCTCCACGTACTCTTCTATCACCTCCTCGAACTCGGCGTCGTCGGGAAGGTACAACACGGACTCGTTCTCTACATGCATGCGATGCTGATGCAATAAGCAACGGCAACAACAACTCTTAAAAAGAAACACCACAAACTATTCTTACAGCTAACTCTAATGGCTAACATGACTAACTAGTTAACACACCCATAAAGCATTATTTCATGACAAGCTTAATTGGTTGATACCTTTTCTAATCATTTAGCACATACACTAACTAGGGTTTATCATCTACCTTATTAATCTAGCTACTACAGAGCTATAACAAATACCAGAGCTACATGACAACCTACTGAAGCTACTGCATGAAACTCCAGAGCAAGAACTATTATTTAAATGCCTTGATAAATTACTTTCTAAATTAATCTATTAAAGACAAGGCATTTAAAAGTAATTAATTACTCTCTGGGCTACAACAGAGCTGCATAAACTAATTACACCAACAGATAGATCATGATTTTAGGAGACGAACAAAATTGGTTTCATCATTTTTGGATTTTTCTACTATTTTATATGATTTTCCAAACATCAGCTCAGAAATTAAAAAGGAAAAGCTATTCTTATTCAGCCGAAAAAAAAAGAAATGCTTTTCAGCCCAGTATGCCCATCACGGGCTCGGCCCACCCAGCCGCTGCCCGCGTGGGGCGGGGGGAGCCCGCCCGGCTGGCGCTTTTTTGCACAAGACACCCCGGGCTTCTAAGAAACTACGGCTAACTGCGCGACACTATTGTACAAGACACATACCTTGCAACTAACACCCGCTACTTCTCTCCTTTACATCGGGAGGTCCCTCGACGGCGGGCGCGCGACGCGACGCAGAGCACGGCGACCAGCGGCTCGGCCGGCCACCGGAGACCCCTGCCGGCGACCGCGAGACGCTGGCGCTACCTAAGCCTAGGACTCGCACAAGCCTAGGGCACCTAAGCGCTGCTCGGGACACGGGCGCAAAGATAGCCGGCCACGGCGGAGGGCGCGATCTGCGCGGTCCGCGGCGGCGGCACGGCCGCTCCGGCGAGCCAGAGCAGCAACCCGCTCAACCATCTAGCATTAATCGACCAAGAGATTACCCCGAACCTTGCTGCGGTGACGATTTAGTCGGAGAAGCGCCGAGGAGGGTTGGCCGCGAGCGAGCAGAGAGCTCGTCGGCGCACAGCGATGGACACGGCCGCGTCACCCGACCAAACACCTCAGCAGCAACTGAAGGGGTGGTGCGCATTGTCAAGAGGAGCTCACGGCGAAACCGGTGGTGTAGTTTAATTGGGTTCTATGGTTGTGGGTGATTGGCAATTTGGAAGCGCGCTTTTCTGGCTCACCGGCACCGACGACGACGAGAACTCCAAATTGGAGCTCGTCGTGGCTTTATCTGCGAAGGGGTGAGCATGGTAGCTGCAGCTGCGGCGTGGGCGAAGCAGTGGGGTGTGTACCCGACGGCTTGGCATGCTTCCATTTTTGCCTAACTTGGCAGCGGCCCGACGCCCACGTCGGCCGAGAGGGAGGACGGAGTGACGGGCGGCACAGCGAGAGAGGACGGCCTCTCGGCGTCGCTTCCAGGCGGTCAGCGCTACAACGACGAGGGCAAAGCGACACGGCACACTGGCGCAGGAAGAGGACAACGGCGCAGAGCAGCAAGGCGACGCGGCAAGACGGGCGCGCCCCGTCCGCCGGGAGAGTGGTGGCGGTTAGCCGCGCGTCGGGGACGACGGAGGACGACGCGACGCGAGCGGCGACTTGGCCGGCAGGTTGCAGCAGAAGAAGCGCACAGCAGAGACACGGCGGCTAGTGATGCCGGCCGCCGGCCTCGACAAGGCTGGACACCGCCCACACGCGGTGACCGCGCCCACGCGTCCCAACTGGCCAGAACAGAGCGCCTGCACGCTTTTTAAAGCGAACACCGAAGCCGACCTACAACGTTTCGACACCAACCAACTTTACCACGCCAAAGAGGGTATATCTAGCTATTGACTGAGCCCAAAACAAGGCAGCACTGCTTAGCTCTAATTTGCAGGAACGTAACGCGAACATGGCACTGTCAAACTGCTTCCAGACTTAACCAAACAGGCTGAGCTGAAGCTGAAACTTTAATCACTTTGCATTTCTGAGCTGACCGAAAAATCTTTTATCGAAATCGTTTTGCAGTGAAACAAGTTACATTAGTTCCTAGAAGATTTGTACTTCAACTTTGATTAAGAAACATATGCAAGTTATATATTATTATTGCTCAATAAAAATTGACCTATATGCTTAAGTGATATAAAAGAGCACTTGATCTAGCTTGTTGTTTAGCTTTTATTTGACAACTTCGTTAGCATTTCTAGGTTGCAAACAATCATCCAAACATTGCAACACATGCATCAACATGAAATGACGATGCTCATGAAATAATTTCGAAAATAGTTTAGCGCGTAACACCGAGGGTGTTCTGCCGAGGTACCTCAAGCTCCCCGCAGTGCGGACGACCTCGATGGCTGGCGCGCGAGCTCCCACTGTCGGGCGGTGGTTCACGGCAGCGGCGGCCGTTCACTTCTCTGGCCTTCTCCTTTCTCCTCTCTGCTCGCCCGCTTGGGCCCCACGCCTGAGGATACCAAGACGCCCGCTAGCACCCTAGATTTGGCGTCGCGAGCGTGAGATTCCGGATGAGCTGGCCTGGTACCGAACGCCGCTGCAGCGTTTTTTCCTACGGTAAATGACATCCAGTACGTGCTTCCGAATGTTTCTCAATCCCTAAGAACCAAACAGGGGCTAAAAGAATATTTTAATTTGACTTTTTTTTGAATGAATACGCACGAGTATACGTATCTTTGTATTAGAAGAGTATGCCAAGACCGGCGACCCAAAAATATGCTTCAGAGCTACATTTTGAAGTTGCACATTCAAATCACCGTTCGTCTTATTAAAAAAAAATAAATTTATATAAACATAGTCAAATTTTATATAATTTTTTTTAATAAGATAAATGGTTAAACTTATAATATTTAAAAAGTTAAACGAGAACGGAGTTAGTACATCTCTACTGTATCTCTATTTTTTTCTAATAAATTCTCTGTTATCTAATAAATTCCTAGCGGAATTGTCCACACCAGCAAACACGCGCAGAACAAAATAGAGTCCGATCCGACCTAAACACGCAAGCAGGAGTCTTCTCCCTGCTGGACCAGTTATGCGGGCATAAGGCATTGGGGAAAGAAGAGCAATGGCATGTGAATCAGACTCGAAAACGAAACCCGAACGACCCGCTCAACAGACGCCCTGTTCCGTCACGCTCCCACGGGCCACGGCGCTCTGCGACGGTAGTGCAGGAACGACAGCGCAGGTCTACAATGCAGTAGCCGCCGGCGTTGTTGTGGTTGAGCAAACCCCAAAAGGCGCCGCTGAGCTGGCGCCGCTCTCCAAGCCGTCATTTGCCTGCCAGCTCACATCTGGTCGCCTTCCTAGAACAGCATCTCCCAGCGGGAGGTCTGTCTCGCGAAACCAAAACCGCACGAAGAACACCAGGCCGTCGTCGTCCTCGCCGCCGACGCCCTCCGCGGCACGGCGGTCGGCTTTCCACTCGTCGGCTAACTCGCGGTGCCGAAGTCGGCCATCCAACCACTGACGCCGTGGTCCACCATCCCCCGAAGGATGATTCTCTTCAACCAGGCGTGCGCCTACTGGTTGGTGAAATCGAGCATCGCGACGTGTTGCACGCCGTGTTGGCATCATGTACGGCTCGCCGGCCTCGTCCCTCACCAGCATGCTTGGCTTTCTCGAATTGCTAAGTGCCTCTTCGTGTTCGACTCCTGATCCATCTTAACAAGAACAAGCCAAAGTTTTCGAACAATGTTCAGAACACTATGCACACCGGTCACCATCTGAATCCCATCCAAACGGGGCCGCATAGTACCAATGCTTTGGCTGCCAACATCAGCTACCAAATCCTTCCATTCACTGTAATGGGCATCATCAAGCTCCCAGTTCAACCAGAGCCGGGATGCGATGGCTGTCTTCCTCTAGCCAACCCAATCCTGCAGAGACCAGCCAACGTGCAACAAGCAGTTCGTCGTTAGGCACAGAACATCTCATGAACCGTCAGTTTTTTCTCACGGAAGGAGCCGCTGCCTTGTCTGCAAGTCCGTCATCGAGTGAGTGCGAGACAGCCCCTCTGCCGGCGGCCACTGCGGCCCTGGCGTCCACCATCCTCGGATCCGTCCGACTAGCCGGCAGGGTCTGGTGGAGGTTTGCCTAGTGAACGTTAATTATAGACCGCTAAATCATGGTAAGCAAGTGAATCTCAGGATCACAGTCACAAGGATCGTGGTACGGTGCCACGTTGCCGCTGTTCTGGCCATGGAGCGGGGCTCCCCCTCCCGCCGCTCTTGGGCAGACGAGGTTGAGGATGAGGTTGAGGATGTAGATGCTGCTGGCCATTCCGTTCCTTCCAGACTGAACCCAGAGGCGGCGCCCTTCGTGCCGTCCGGCGCATCTCCTTTCGGCGCCGACCGCTATGGCAGGCACCTCTCGTTCAATGACACGGAGTCCTCGCTCGATGGCTCTGAGCCGCCGTCGCCACCTGCTTCCGCCAAGGGTAAGGCGGTGCTCTTGCCGGGTGCTGAGCGTCGTCGTCGCCGTCGTCTGCCTCGGGCACCCCCTCAGCCCGGTTCCTTCATGGCCGCGGCCAGGCGTCCCGCCCCAGCGCCGCATCGTGAGTTTGTGTTGTCGGTTGGCCCCCAGCAGGCGGTGGGGGGCGTCGGCTGGCCTCCCTGGTTGTCCATCCGGCCAGGTTGAGTGCGCTGGCCTCCTCCCTCATTGGTATTGCTTCAAGCGCCTTGCATGCGATCACATCAAGGCTGACTGTACATTTGCCTCGGCTGCTTCCACTGCCGGCGGGAAGGCCACCGTCTTGCGCGTATTTGCAAGTCCGTGCGTCGCCTAGAGACCAAGCGAGGCCGCTCCCGCGGCGCCCTCGTGGTGTCCACCGCGGCGCTCAGCGTCGTCGTGCCTCTCCCTTTCGGCCTGCAAAGGTCGGCCGGGTCTACTGTGTCCGGCCATTCGGTGTCCAACGATCGCTCGGGCTCGGTGCCGCTTTGCTGCGCGCCACCGTCGCCCGGACGCGTCGGACGTCGCAGGAGCTAGCTCCGCCGGCGGACTATGTTGACCTGGCCGCATTGGGCAGGGCCGGGGCTGCGACCGGTCGTAACACCGAGCTCGTCGTCATTCCGCGCTCGGCATCACTTCAGGCGGCGGAGGATGCACTCTCCCTTGCGTTGGTCGCGATGGTCGGAGGCACCAGGCCGCCGGTCTCTCCGGCCATGGTGCGTGCGCACCTGCTGCACGCGTTTGGGGTGTCCGACGTCTCTGTCCACCGCCACGCCCCCCAAGATTTCATTGTGCGTTTTAGCCGCCGGGAGGACCTCGAGATGGTCCTCGGCACACCGGTGGTTGGCACGCCGTTCACACTCATCTGGCGCCGCTGGAGCAGGACGTGCATGGCATCGGCAGGGTCTTTCCGCTACAAGGTTGTCATCGCTATGACTGGTGTCCCCTTGCATGCGCGGAGTGCGGAGTGCGCGCAACTGATCCTGGGCACGTCGTGCACCTCGGTGGAGGTTGCACCGGACGATGCCGTCGATGACGAAGAAGACCAACGAGAGTTTTTCGTAGCTGCATGGTGCATTCACCCGAAGCTCATTCCTGATGAAAAGATCATTGCCGTTCCGGAGCCCCAGTTTCATGTTCCAGCCGGCTCGCTCTTCTTGCGGCCGGAAGAGATCATCCATGCGGAGCTTCCTGCTCTCTGTTACCTTGTCTGCCTTCGTATCGTCGAGTTCCAGGACTGGAACACGCCGCCGAGCTCGCCGGACACCGATTACCGCCGCAATGATGACGACTACAACAGCGACAAAAGCAACTACAATGGATGGCACCCAAACATCAACGGCGCACCGTCGCATGCCTCACGTGCCCCCCGGACGGGGAGGTCCGGTGAGGGCGGCGGGCCGGCGCTAGGGCGAGGCAGTGGGCCCACGTTCAGGCCAAAGCAGGCTATCATCATCGGGTCTGTTCTTTGCCCGATGTGCACGTCGACCAAGGTTGGGCAGCCCGTGGGCGCTACGCGTGCCTGGCCACCTGTCCTCGTGACAGTTGATGGCCGTGGTCCTCCGGCAACATTTGAAGCTGATGAGATTCCTCTTGCTGGTTCGGTGAGGACTGTCGACTCGATGGAGGAGGAGGCAGTTCTCCAGGTTGCCACTTTCGTGATTGAGCCGCCTGCCGGGGCTCAGTGCTTTTCGGTGGATGCAGACCCCCTTGTCTCTGCCTGCGTGGACGGCGGGATTCATGGATACATGGGGTCTCTACTAGACGAGGAGGTCGCCCCTTCGCAGGTGCCAATGACGCCGCCGCTCGGGGACGAGAAACACGCAAAGCTTCTTCTTTGCTGCTTTGACGCTGGCTTTGGCCGCGCTGTGCCACCTCCTGTTGGAGACAGGTCACTACCTGCTAAGGACTGTGAGCTGGATCACATCTTCGCCTCGAAGGACCAGTTGACCCCATCGGCTCTCATTGTTGGGTCGCCAGTACCAGCCGCACCTTTTGGCTGGAATGGGCTTGATGCTTCCTCCGTCCTATCTGGACCGGACTGCGTGCCCCTCAAATGTGGTGAAATCGCGGCACAGGGTGTTGGGCTGGATCAGCCAGTCGATGCTGTGGATGACTTCGTCGCTTCAATTCAGGTGCGGCTCCCTGAGCCGCTGATCACAACAACGCCATGGGAACAGGCAAGGCCTGCTTCAGACGATCCGGTTGGGCCGGCGATATCTGACGGAGAGGCCCAGCCGGTTGATGCAGTTGCGGCTTTCATCGAATCGATCCAGCTGCACCTTCCGGAGCCGCTGATCACCACCACGCCAGAGCTTAGAAAAACAAAGACGAGGAAGATGATTGAG
Source organism: Chrysopogon serrulatus (assembly GCA_015844335.1). Classification (NCBI taxonomy): domain Eukaryota; kingdom Viridiplantae; phylum Streptophyta; class Magnoliopsida; order Poales; family Poaceae; genus Chrysopogon; species Chrysopogon serrulatus. The sequence goes on from JADLZL010007856.1 coordinate 14,135, forward strand.
GCTGATCACAATCTGGTCCCGAGGCGGAGTGCCCGTCTTGCAGCAAAGAGTAGGTTTAGGGCTCCAAAGCCTGAGGCGCAAGCTAGGAAAGTGATGATGAAGAGGCTTGGGATCCAAGGGGAAACTGAGTTGCCGGACCAGGCTTCCTTCGCAGAGTTCCAGGAGACATTCATATTGCCACTCTCCGCCACAAAGGAAGAAGCCATGCGTGAGCTGTTCCCGGGCAGGAACAGCAGGCGACTTGACGTGGAGTGTTCCGCGTAACTTGTTGTACGTCGGTCGCTCGATCCACGATCCATGAAACATCGTACAATGTTTGTTGGGAACGTCCGGGGCTTCAACATGCGAGCCCGTCGTGTAGCGGCAGCAGGAGTAGCAGAAGGTCACGAGTGGCTGCTTGCCGGGTATAGGAGCTTAGCTGCTTTGCTTGCCTTGTTGCCAGGGGCACACTTAGATGCTCATGTCGCTCAATCAGGGGCCGTATAGTCTCTTAGGGCGTCGCGGTTGGCCGGTTGGGGGTCGATGACGTAGTTTGTATCCTGCAAACAATGCCCATCGCAACCCTTCCGGTTTGTATGTTAACAAATTCTCTTCTCCTTAATGAAATACGGGTACGAATCCGCTCGCGAAAAAAGGTACGGTGCCACGTTCCACGTACCAGAATTGTGCGTTCCCGTACCGAAAATGTAGATCAGTTTCGTACCAACAGTGGAAAATCCTTTTTTAAGAAGCATTCCACGTTCCACAATCCTCGTTCCTCGTGCCTACGTATCGGGAATTTTTGTGATTGTGCTCAGGATACAAAAAATGATTGTCTTAATTGTGTTCTAAATAATTGATTATTGGCATTGTTAGTATTCATATTGTAATTGGTTAGATATCATTGTAGTGATTTACTTCATTTCTTTAACGCTGGTATAAAATATCACTATTCATCTCTTTGCATTACAATTTTTTATATTCTTGCAAGATAGCTTAATAAGATCTTTAGTGTAGCTAGTTGTGAGAACGTGCTCCTCTTGTGTTTAGCTTAGTGAGGCTTTTTAGTTAGTCTTTGATAGCTCACTAATTTAGAGGTATAGCAATTGTGTGCCATAAAGATCATAATACACTCCTAGAATTATTATTAGAGAACTGCCGGTACACCCTTTCTAAAAATTTGCACAAATTTTAAAGCAAACAAGAAATTTAATGAACTAATTTGCTTAATTAATTTCCTCCTGGTATCGTATGGACCTGGCCCAGCCCATGCCCAGACCATACCCAAAACATGTCCAGTTTTCGGATCTCGTACTCCTGATCCGATTCTGCCCCTGGGTTCACCCATTCAATTTCTACGGCCGAGCGAATGGAAGACGGCGCGGCAGCGATGGACAACGGCGATGAGCCCTAGTTCAATCTCGGCTCGAAAATAGGATGCCACTGATGGAAGCGAACCGCTGGAGGGATTGCCGCCATGGCGCCATTCAGCACTGCCACCATCATCCCTGCTCGTGCTACCATCATCCCTGCTCGTGCTAGGTACCGCCGCCGCAATCATTCGCCGTGCGAGCAAAAATAAAAGAAAAACTAGATCGACTGAACTGGGGATCAGGATGTGATCAGGACTGTTGGGCACTTGGGCTGGGTACGGATTCAGTGTAACGGGCTAAATAAAAAGTAATTAATAAAATAGATAATTAACAATTTAATTGCTTTAAGATTTGTGCAAATTTCTACAAAGGGTGTACATTCTCTTATTATTATATGTCTTGTCTAACAATTAGAACTAGAGCAAACCATATTTTGCCATTTGTCTAACTACCAAATTTACTCTAGTGTTTTCATAGTTTTAAAATTAGGCTATTCACTCCTCTCCTTTTAGCCATTTAAAACCTTTCACCTTCATCGTTTGTCACCGTGTCAAGAAGGAGAGAGAGAGAGAGAGTGGACGAGGGGTAGAGGAGAGTGAGAGTTGAGGCCGTTTTTAGAATTGCAGTGGCACCAATCTAAATAACCCATCAATCTCTTGGAGGATTCTATCAATGTTCGTCTCCACGAGCATGAGGACTTTGTGATTCTGTTCAGTCATCGTGAAGATAGGGACCATGTCCTAGCGGCCCCACCAGGCGGTAGCGCCCCTGCACCTCATCTAGCACCCTTGGCGGTGGACCTCCTCATCCTCTATGGGTTTCTTGAGGTGCTTGGTACTAGATAGGGATGAGGCGCCTCCCACTCCACGCGTGGAGTGCCACCGTGGTGGGATCCATTCTCGGCCTGGACTTGCGGCGATTGAGGCTGTTTTACCTAGTCCTACGGGCAATAATTGAAGCCTAGTGCCGTCACCCAAGCTTTAACCCCTATGAGGAGATCATCTTCGTCCTGGAGTCCCGTGTTAGCGAGGAACGTGTTGGGCCTCCGGCCAGAGGACATCACTCACCATAACCTGCTTGGCCAACATTATCTAGCGTTGTTATGTATTGTGGAATCTCAGGACTAGAACACGCCACCGTCTTCCTCAGGGGAAGACGATCATGGCGGTGGGCAGGGACAACGGCGATGATGACTTGGGCCGGGACGTAATGGGCTGAATGATCTAGCCACAGATAAGCGTCATCTTCTCCACGACTTAACCTGACAATGGTTTGAGTCTATTTCTTTATTTAGTTTTTGTCTATATACTCCCTTTTATAAAAAATAGAAATTGTTTTAGACAATAACACGGTCTCCAAAATATAACTTTAACTTTATATTTTTTATATTTTTATAAAACTATTTTATGAAACTATTTGGTTTTTATATTTTTAAACTCAACAACTTAAAAGTTATTGATGATTTATGTTCCTAATGTTTGACTAAAACCTTATCCAAAATGATATTTATTTTCTATACGAAGAGAGTACGTATTGGTTTGAAACTTCGCCTAGCCGGTGACGGGGACGACGCTCCTTCTCTCGGCCGCGGCGATGGCGGGCTTCGTGCTCTGCCCGCTGCTGGGTAACCATGTTGAGTGTGCCGGGTTTTGCAGTGACTCCGTGCATCGTACCTGTGGCATCAAAGATTCCTGCGGTTGCTTTGGTCATGGATCAAGTAGACAGTGGGACGAGATCCACACTAAACACACACTAATCCAATGCATGCATGCTTGAAAGTCAAATCCAAATCAAATTAAACCGTAACTTTAGTCACCCACATTAAACTAAACCACTAGTGTGCTTAACCTATTAAAATATATTTATAATCCACCAATTTACCAACATCTCATATTATTGTTTATATTTAGTTGTAAGCAAAAGCAAAAAATAAATAGACGTAATAAAAACTTATTGCAAACTTTATTATTCACGGTCAAATCCGATCAACCCACTTTAACATAATCTAAACCAAATCAATCCAAAGAACCTTCTCAACTAGTTTCGTTTTCAAACCAATACGTACTCTGTTCAGTATAGAAAATAAATGTTGTTTTGAACAAAGTTTTAGTCAAACATTATAGGAACATAAATCATGAATAACTTTTAAGTTGTTGAGTTTGAATATAAAAACCATATAAATAGATTTGTCTTGAAAAATACTTTTATAAAAGTATATTTATATCACTTTGTGATAAATATTTTTATAAAAATATAAAAAATATAAAATTAAAGTTATATTTTTTTAGAGACTGTGTTATTGTCTCAAACAACTTTTATTTATTATAAGGAGGAGAATATAGATAAAAACTAAATAAAGAAATAGATTTAACTCAAACCATTGTCAGGTTGAGTCGTGGAGAAGATGACGCTTGTCTGTGGCTAGATCATTCAGCCGATAACGTCACGTGTTTGTAATTGTATACAAGCACATACAGGGATTTATTTGCCAGGACCGTTTAAACTGCTTGCATATCCCATTCCAAATTCCAAAGAAAATCCACGAGGGCCACGCCCGCCGCGCCACATCAACTTCTCGCTCGGCGGCTCGGCGCAACGTTCCTCTTCCTCTCCTCCCGGCGGCTGGCGCCGCCACGCCCGGGCCGGCGAATCATCCGCCGCAAACCGGTAACCAAACGGGGCCAGCCCTCTCCCTCTCCTCCCATCCACCACAGTACACCCTATCCAGTCGCCTCGCCTCACTAGTCACCTAGTCGCCTCCACCTCCGGGCCAGGGCTCGCGACGCACAACGCTCTCCCCTCCGGAGCGGCGGCTCCCAACCCCCAGCCAAGGTAACACGAGCCATCCTCCCTCCTCTTCTCTCGCGCTTCATCTGCGCCGCCGCGCGCATGCACGGCGCACGAGTTGCCATCCCCAGGGATTTGGTGTCCCGACCTGCTTTTGTTGACCTGACCTGCCTTTCCCTGCCATGATTACTCGTCCAAAGGGGATTCAAGACAATAATCCATCGTGATAATTATTTAATGAATCTTTTTTTTGAGGGGGATAATTATTTAATTAATCAATAAATATGCATAGACATCAATAAATATGCATATGCCATCCTAATCTACGTAAGCCGTACTGCTTCTTTTCCCTTCCTTTTTGTTCATATTTATATTTATTTATTTACACCTTCTCTTTTTTTTTTCAATAGAAGTACTAGTGGAATATAATAAATTGGGATGCCATGCTGTTACTGAATAGAATATAAAGCCATAGAAAAGTTCATCTTCAAGTTCAACTGCTGTGGACACCCAGCTTTCCTGAGGGGGTTGACCGGTTAAGGGTCCATACTCACACTAGTATCGTGTTTCATTCCAGTTTCTTCATGCAATCTAGTCTTACTTGTCTACATATTAGTACTTGACATCACTTATTATATTTATCCATTCCTGTATTCACCCTACCCTCCAGGTTACAGAAAGCCAGATCTATGGATTTCCACAGCATCGATGGTTATTTTCATGAAAACAATCCAACACAAGGAGGCGAAGGAGTTGCAGGGGCTAGTGCTGAGGCAATTCTGGAAAGGGTGTACCATGACATGGCATTTGGATCTGAGAAGCTGTTCAATCTAGACATGCTGGTCATGGAGATCGCTCGCCGAGCCTCTGATATCGAGCCTCTCATGCAGGACCCTCGTTCCATTTCAGCCGAATCAGTTGAAAAGGCTTTTGAATTCGATGTCCTGCACAGTATTGTAGATTCAGAAGTCAGTGAGTTGGAGAAGCTAGCTGTCTATATTCAAACAGATATTGGCGATGCTGAAACCAAGGCTTTGGAGGAAGAACCCAGGAGCAGAGTGACTGACAAGCTGTGCACACGGAAGGAGTCCTTGAAGCAGATGCAAGATGTAATTTCTGATATTAGAACACAGCTTGCAACCTCTGAGAAGGCCATACAACCTTCACATGGTAAACAAGGTATGCTCTAAACATTCGTTTTAGGTACTACTACTACTAATCTAATGTTGAGTGTTGATCAAACACATTTCTAACTACTGCAACAAAAATTGTTACAGGAAATAGTGAGGGTATGGGATATGAAAATGGTCATATTTCAGGTCACACTGCAATGCAGGCTGAGGATCAGAGAAACATACTGCAGATGTTACAACAGTCAATAGCAAGTAAACTAGATCTTGAAAATAAGCTATGTGATTCGCAGTCTGTTGTGGAAGACCTCAAAATGAAGCTGCATCATGCAGAACAAGAATCGTGTTTCTTGGAGGAATCCATCAAAGAGCTTTTACCAAAGAATGTTCTCGGCAGAAATTGCTTCCCAATTGCTTCTTGGAACTTCAAAGGAACTCGTTGGCAAACTTAACACCACCCAGTTCTATTTAAGTGCTTCAATTCACAGGGAAGGTGATCTGAAATCAAAGCTAGTGGAAAACTTGATGAATCTAGGTGCCAACAAGAGCACCAGGGAGACAGTGTTTGGAGACAGTGACACCAATGCTGAGTCTTTGCAGATGCAGGTGCTATCACCTCCTGAGTTCTTGACTTTGCGGAATAAGGTTCAGCAGCTGGAGGAATTGTTGAGGGGCTCTGGCTCTCAACTGCATCAATCATCTCTATCAAGAGGGGCAACTGAATTAGAGCAGGATACAATGCAGTCTGAGATAAGCGCATTTGGGAACATTATCACTGATCTTAAACTTGCCATTTCCAATGCAGAAAGTAGAACACAAAATGCTGAAACAAGGTGTACACAGCTCACTCAAACAAATGCTCAGCTTAATGGGGAGCTGAACTCTCTAAAAAGTCAGGGGTCAGATAGGGCTGGCTTATTGGAGACGAAACTTAAGGAATCAGACACTCAATTAGAGCATGCAAGAGCATCAGTTGATGCTATTGTTGAACAACAGGGTATGTTAAGATTGTCCATGTCTGATATGGAACATGTGATTGATGATCTGAAAGCAAAGTACTTGAAAGCTGAAACCAGGGCTGAGAGTGCTGAATCAAAATGTTCATTGTTGACAGATACTAATTTTGAACTTAGTGAAGAGCTATCATTTTTGAGAGGTCGAGTAGAAAGTCTAGAAAACTCATTGCATGAAGCTAACCAACTAAAGGTGTCCAGTGCAAAAGACATTGCTGGTAAAACTAAAACTATCATGGACTTAGTTGCAAAACTTGCCTTGGAAAGAGAGCGCCTTCATGTACAGGTGCGTATGTTCTTATTTAGAATAGTTTATAATATCACCTTTTCTTCTGCTGTGTATCAGTGTACGTATGTAATTTGGATGTTATAGAAAGCAATTGTACTCTAAAACACAAGCATAGAAGTCAGAATGGTTGCTTTAATGATACAAATGAGTTTGGTATGAAATCATACATAACTACTATTCTCATCGTATTTCATCTTACTAATGCAGAAGAAATATGTCATGATTGGATGTGGGATTACAATTAGCTTAATCTGACGCGATTACAATTACTTAATTAATCAAGGGAGAGTAAAATTACTTAATTAACTTTATCCAGTAATCGTTGAATTGAATTGTCTGCTTTTTGAATGTAATCATTTGCCAGCTTATGAATTGAGCTATGGTTGATATGCAACTGTGAAATCATATTTTATTGTTCCGAAATGTCCTATCGTTTGACCCTCATTTCCTTCTCTGTTTTGTCACACTTAAAGTTGTCTCCTGCTTGCTTTCCACCCCATTTCCAGCTAGTATTGTGCAATGGGATTCGCCAAAAAAAAGGTATAATGCAATGGGCCATTAAGTGTTGGTGGATACTGAATTTATATCCTCTATTGTTTGTGCTGTTGCAATGTGTAATGGGAATCAGTAAATTCCTTGGGCAGTTTTGAACCCCTCCTTGGTGTCTGTGCTGTACAGATTGTTACATTGACAAAAAAAGAACAGAATGTTGGCTCAAAAATGCAAAGAAAATGTTAGCGAACGTACATTACTATGCAAGAATGTTATCACAACTGAAGGTGAACTTAGGCCCAGTCAAGTAACAGAGGAAGCAGCTTCAAGTTCTTCACAACAAACCAAGGTCAGTTCTACTTTGAGTATATGGTTTTTGTTATGAAGAGCCTGCTTGGTTTATATCCAAATTTTGCCATACCAAAGATTTAGCAAGCCAAAAGTTGGGTAAAAAAAATTCACCATAGATTTGGCAAGCCAAATGTGAGAATTTGGCAAGTTTTGATAGCCAACCAAGTGCTAGCCCAAATTATAGTTTGCCAAATCTTTAGTATTGCAAATTTTGGATGTGAACCAATCAGACTCGAAGCTGTGAATATCTTAGGTTTTGGCATTGCAATTGGAAACTAAAAGCTTATCCCCCTGTTGTCCTATTACCTAACCTCTGAGTGCCCCTTTTTTTTTTTTTTTTTGATAAATTATGAAGACGAACCCTGCTGGTAGTACTCGACAAGAGGAGGTTGAAGCCGATGACGTGATTCCCGTGGTGGAGGACGAAACTGGTGCCAGGAGCACACTCGAGACAGTGCTATCTATTGAACCGAGAATACTAAACTGGAAATACATTTCTGCAGCAATCCTGGCCTTGCTGGTTGCCATCATCATGTACCAGCTATTATCAATCTGATGATGGAGCTCAACAGTTGCTAAGGCAATTTGTTGCTAAGGCAATTTGTAGGCTAGGAGTATGAGATGGAATAAAATAGGATGGTGTATCCTGTAATAATGCTCCTGCCTCACTCAGTGATTGCAGAGGCCAATTTTGGTAGTGTCGGCTAGTTGTAACTGCTGCAATCTGCATGTGTTAATGCTTAAATTTTACATTTGACTCATTGCAGGGGTTTTGGTCATACCACTAGCTCTCCCTCCGTCCGTTAATATAGCAACCGTTTCTCTGTGGAGTCTAAGGCGGCATTGCAGGTGTTTTGGTCATACTGTATGTTAATCAGTCCAAGGAGGCGAGCAAATGCAAGGCGAGTGAAAGTGCATAAGTGGGGAAGTGAGTGTGTAGTCTGTATGTTTGTTAATTAGCCCAAAATTAGGGTACAACTAAGCGAGAGGGTGTGACGTCCGTAGCATTTGCCAGTCGACTCCTCTGGTGTTCTTGATTCTCTTGTCTTAATCTTGCTAAGTCCAATAGGTAGATTTTGACTCTTTTCCATCTCGTTAAAATCCGAGGAAAAAAAAAAATCGGCATAGTTTCCTATGTGTCAAAATAAAGCTCTCAAAATGCACATACTCCCTCCGTATCCTAATGAGATGACGTTCTAAGTCTGTATTCCTGCTCTCTAAGAGAGTTCCACAACGTATGTAACATTTGTAGGTGTGTATCCGTCATGGTACCCTAATTAAGGATACAAACACTTTATTTTTCTACCTGCAATCACAGGGTTCTTTCCATAAACAGGAAGACATTACGGCTGCTCGCTGCACAGCACAGGTAGATCATGTACACTTCTACACATCTTCTGGCATGCATGCAATCTCAAATATTGACATTATAAAATATTTTATCAGGCCGTCTGCCAGGATCAACTGCAAACCCAGAATGCATTTGCCAGTGCAACGATTCCGGTAGGTGCCATATCAGCAACCTACATGCCGTCCTCTAACGTTAAACCGCCATTCACAACTGATAAATACAGATACATGAGCAGATTAAGACACGGAACAGGGCAGCATCCACGCAGACTAGCATCTGAAGGAACCATCAAGTTCAGCTACGATCTGAGCACCGGCCTATCACTGCAAATGCATATCACAACAACAATAGCTCTATCTGTATCTGTATAGTAAGTCCTGGCAACAAACCACAGCTGCATCCGCCTCTACCGTGTCTATGCAAGCAGTGTACATTTTCAGCTATGTATAATTATTATGACGCCTTCCTGTAAAACAGTACCTACGCACTCTGCTACCTATGCACCTGCACTGCTTGTGTGTAATATAAATTGCTTTTATTATATTATCCTCGTTTTCCTTAAAGAAAAACGTGAGAAAACCGCACAAATAGGGAAAACCGCCCAACGACGCGCGCAATGGCGCGCGAGACGTACTAGTATATATGCACACGCACGCAAGCATGACTATCACAGCACACAAGTGCCATGTCGACAATAGAAGTAGGCCAAAGCATAGTTCAACCACATAATTAAGTGTCACATATAAAAAGTATGTGAACCAACACCGACGCAAACTCAAGTACGACTTGACGCTAAGAGAAATTAATATAGTCTGTGAAGACCAAGGCAGCAAATTAACATGGCCGGCCCATGACATACGAATGAAGAGGGGCGACGACAGCCACACCGCATCAAAGCTTACTCTGCCTCCAGGGCAGCCAGAAGTGGTATAAGCTCATTGGCAGTACGTCCGTCCTGACCAAAAAAGGGGAGGGAGTCCAATTAGTGGTAGTGGGAATGAATAAAGTATAAATAAACATGTACCACATTGCTAGTTTTTGCACACTTACCGTCTCATCGATGAGAAGCCAAAGTTGAAAAACAGCTTTCAGTGTTGGAACAGTACGGTACTCGTCAACGCAACGTACACCGCTAGTAAGCAAACCCACAACCTTGTGCTCCGCTATCAGTGGTGACCCTGAACAAGTTTGCTTTAATCTTCTCATCAAGCCCTTTATCAATATCCGTAGAAGTATCCTCGTCGTCAACACTTTCAAAGGCATCTGAACTGCAGGCATGCATGCAACAGATATAGCACACACGGTCTTTCATATATAGTTAGTCATCTTATAGTAATATATGCATCAATAGAAGTTACTGCTTGTACAATTATAATAAGCTAATGCATGGAGTAGTAACAACAACCAAAAACAAAAAAAAAAAAAAAATCAGTCTTTATCATCGATCCTTACATGATTTTGCCAGGAGATGATCCAGGGACATCAGGCCACACGAGAACTTGGCTCTCAACATCACCATCTGGAGCGAAGTAACCCAGTAACACCACAACCGTCCCCACGGGTGGGGGAAGTCGCTCATCAAAGGTGAGGGGCCGTCGTGCTGTCTTACCCTTCTTACCATCATTGTTGGTAACCCGAAGGAGTGCGATATCACGGTGTGCATCGATTCGAAGCACGGTAGCTGGAAGGTAGTCGTCACTGGCAGGCATTTTGACCACAATCTCCACTTGATTCATCTCATCGTCCTCCAGTTTGATGACATGATATGCCGTCAGGACGAGATAGTCCTCTGCACTTGACCACACAATGAAGCCAGTGCCGTGGCTGGTCAGTTCCTCTAAAGCAACATGATGGTGATGGACCAAAACCACACTTTCACTGTGCTTAGAGGTAGAGGCCACGGCAGTAGCCACAGCAGTGTAGTCCTCACGAGTCAACGCAGGTCGACCTGGATGATGGGAATAAAATAAATGGCAGAAGAAAGTATATTTATTTCAGATAGATTAGATTTGTCTATCTACTACTCGTAGTTGTTAGAATATGAGCAATTAATATTTGAATTGTCCGGCAAGTATTCAAAAATAGGGGGCCTCTGCTAGTCGATGGATGGCCCAGTAGCAAAGGCCCATGGCCTTTTGTAGTTAGCCCAAATATATAGTCTTTTCTTTCTTTTTAAGATCCAAATATATAACTTTATTTAATTTGCTGCCATGGCCGCATGGTCATACATTCTCGCTCGGAGATTTGTTAACAATGGTGACACCGACCGTTGCAGAGTTTGGGTGGTTTATTTCTTTTCCCTTTCACCTTTTCTTTTTTTAAAAAAAAAAATGCTTAGGGGTGGGGTGTGGGGGGCGGGGAAGACAGTCTTGGTTCTTTTTTTTATAAGAAAAAAAGAACAAACACCGTACAAATATATAGATGCGGAGCACCCAACTTGCTTGCTCAAAGAACCAAAAAAAAAAAAAAAAAAATCACCGAATATCAGGTGTTTGGCCACCGAGGGGAGGGCTGCTCGCCTCGCTCTGCTTGGCCTACAGCCGGGTCAGGGTCGCCGGCCGGCCGGGCTGCTCTGTCTGTTACCTAGCAGTAGCAGGCCTAGGCTAGTAGGCTGCTGCATTGCTCGGCGCTCGGTGCTAGAAGCTGGATCTCCGGCCGGCCGGCCAGGTGAGAGGAGGAGGAGAAGAAGAAGAAGAAGAAGAAGAAGCAGGAGAGAGAGAGAGAGAGAGAGAGAGAGAGAGAGAGAGAGAGAGAGAGAGAGAGAGAGAGAGAGAGAGAGAGAGAGAGAGAATGTCTCACCGGGCAGCGGCGAAGAAATGGCTGGAGCCGCCGAAGCACCCTCCTGTCTGGGCGGCGTGTTGGCCATCTCCACCTCTCAGTCTCCGACTCCGATCCGGCCGGGGTCTGTCTGCTGGCGCTGGGTTACTACAAGTCTACAACAGACGTTAGGCAAGGTAATAATAATGGACGGAACCAAAAGGTGGAGCAGGAACGGATCGGAGCTCACCCGGCAGCTGATCCCCCGATCGAGGCGGGACGAGTGAGGAAGAGGAGGGACGACACACACTCTCTCTCTCTCTCTCTCTCTCTCTCTCTCTCTCTCTATGCGCGGCTGTGGTGGAATGATAGGATTTTGGAGAAAAGGGCGAGGTGAAAGAGAAATAATGGCGAGGTGAGGACTGAGGAGAGCGCGGCGGTGGTAGTGGGTTGTCAGAGGCTCATCAGAGCGCGGAGTCACGAGCTGGCGACCGGCCGGCGACCGGGATGCATGCAGACTTTATTTGCCGATTCCGGCTTTGAAGAAGGGGTACACTGTCACAGAAGGGCCGGGCCCACTTGTCGGCCTGATGGGTAGGGTAAGTACGTACTATACGTTCGTTCAAAAGCTATACGTATACGTATAGCAGGCCCCAGTCAGCCCGCCCGTTTCCGCGCGTGCGCCCAATACATGTGCTGATGTGCATATCAATATCAGCATCACCTCACCTGATTTCTTCTTTGCACTGCCATGCACAAGTTTATAATTCCTTATTATGCGGCTCATGTTTTTTTTCTTCATAACAGAAATTTAATTTGTCCTTTCCTATAAACTGTTGCCGCTTATGGCGGTACAAATATGCAAACTCCGTATCCGTCCAAAACAACAACGGGCAACATATATTTATTTTAGATATAAGGGCATAAGGCATGTTTTGGTTCAACACTTGTACTCCCTCCGTCTTGTATTTACAACGCTTTCTAAAGATTTTATCTCTCTCTTTTTTTAATGCTTTCTAAAGATTTTCAAACAACTTAAGCAACTAGTTTGTTGCCTATATGCTAACACTACGGACCATATTAAATTAATCCAAAGTTAATTCTACAAATTTGTTGAACCATGCATCTCAAGTCAACTATTACGCATCGAACATATTTGAAATATTAGAAAACGGAAAGCATAGACATAATATATTTTTTTTGTCTCTATGCCACTATAGTCATGCCATGACTGTAGATAAAAACATACTCCCTCCATTCCAATTTATAAGACATTTGACTTTTTTAGCACCAAGTTTGACCACTTGTCTTATTTAAAATTTTTTGTAAAATACTATTTTTTTGTCGTGGTTTGCTTTATCAATAAAAGTTCTTCAAAAATGACTTAAATTTGATTATGTTTGGATAAATTTTTTAAATAAGACGAGCGGTCAAACTTGAAGTAAAAAGTTAAATGTTTGGGATGGAGGAAGTAGGAATTAGCAGACTAGCTATTTTGAATGATTCTGAGTTTTTGATAACGTATTACATATGTAAACTCTCAAGTATATTGTCAAACTACTGTAGCCATTGAGGCCTGCTGCTAAGAGCAGAGCTAATGAAAGTCCACTGCAATATACTCCCTCTGTCCCATGGACTTTGTCGTTGGAAAACCGTGCCCTTCTCACAAACACGCTTTCCGGACGACATACTCCATGGGACGGAGAGAGTACACAGGTAAATTAGGTGAAAAACAAACTGGCCCATTATTTATTTGTAACTCCATGGTTCAGTGGCCCTCATCAACTTTACTACAAAGGTTCTTTGATCAGATGAACTTCATGTTTAGATTTAGCCTCACTAGTTATAGAATGTGATCACATTATTTTTTCCTTCAGATAAGTGAAGATTCAGCTTTGTTCATTTGCTATTTCCTTTGGTTAGTTATGATGCTGCACATAATTTCTTTGGCTGGTTACTAAGAAAACTCTAATTCTAGATGAAAGAAGTTACTGCTGTGTCATGACCTTTGGTAGTTTGGGCCTAAAGCAGAATCAGGTTCTAGCTTTGAAAGGTGTGGACCCACACATGCTATTTTCTATAAAAGGTGTGGGCTAAAGAAGCGACCAAGATCCAAACCAAATTGTGAGCTCGGTAAGTCGAGTGGTTTATGTTATGCTATTGTGTTCGGCGGTCGGCACTGCTGTTTTGGTTTTGGAAAGTAGTCGATGGAATGGATGGATTCAAATGTTTTTGCAGAGATCTAGAGGAACCTAAACCTGCAGAGATAAAGTATATAATATTTGAGAATTAGAGAGCTAGTGGTCTGATAGCTCTAATAATAGATTACAAGTTTAGGTATTACATGTACGTCTTTCCCTTGGTTAGCAATAGGAATGATCTTCAGTAAAAGAAAAAGTATGGGATGCTTTGGATGACATGCTGTCATATATTAGTACACATGGTTACAATTATAGAGCTGATGCCTTTTTAATTGCCTGAATAGGCTTCAACATTCTACATGGACATCATTTTAAGGACAAGTAGGAAATTGATGATATATTATCAAGCTAACTCTTAAAGTTATAACTGCTTGCAGAAAAAATATTGTCCCTTTATTAACTGCCAATAAGGTAGATTCGATTGCTTACCTTTGAGAGATGAAACAAAGCTATTGATTTTTTGATCTCTACGTGGGGAGGAACTACAAAAGAACAAGCACTCAAATGCTCTCAAGAGGTCATTGAAGCTTTGGATCGATGAGTAGGTCCTTCTGATCATGCACCAAAGTATTGTAAAGACTGCTAGACTCTAATCATACCTAGCCCTATCAAGCCATGCAGAGAACAGACCTATGTATCTTTTGTTGAAACAAGACTATTATCTTGGTGAGCTATATGTGTATCTTTTTGCTACCAGTGTATATGCTTGTGTGACATATTTGTACTGTTCCTGAATTTCAAATGCATATAATGTTCTATCATCTGTTTTAATAAAACTGACCCATGCGAGTACTATTTGTGCGCTCTGTAAGTCTCATGTAATGTAATAATATATATGTAGTGTTTGAACATCTTGCGGGTGTTTTAAAAATCCAGCTTTCATTGTTGGGCTAATTGTGATTATTAATGAGAATAGATACCTCCTGTAACATGTTCAGTTTGTATCAACCTATCATATTTATTCATTATCAACATTATTTCATTTCTCAGATAGAACCACCACGCACCCATACAGAATTCAACAACCGCGTTGTGCGCGTTGGCGCCCCACGTACTAGTGCATACAATTTGGCCACGGAAACTGCTCGCAGGCGATTATTCTGGGACAAAAACCAATGATCGAGAGGTGCAGGTTCACTTTCTCTTTGCCTACACCCTTCGTACCTTTAAACTCAGTCTCTACATACTTAAGGGGCGTTAAGGACTAAAAAAGTAATCTGTGCCACATCATCGAATGTTCGGATACTAGGAGAATGTTACATAAACTAATTATAAAACTAGTTGCACCACCGCACAGTACTTAACAAAACGAATCTATTAAGCCTAATTAATTCATCATTATCAAATATTTACTGTAGCACAACATTATTAAATCGTGAACTAATTTAGCTTAATAGATTCATCTCGTGAAATAGCCTCCGACTGACAAATTAGTTTTATAATTAATCTTTATTTAATACTCTAAAATAATGTCTAAACATTCAATGTGACAAGAACTAAAAAATAGAGGAGGTAACCAAACACCCCCAACTTTGGGATGTGCAGGAAACAAGAACCAGTGAAGAAACCCACATAACAAGACTTGGGCAAAACACTAACAAAAACAAAACGACGTCATTACCAAGATGCACAGCCAAAATGTAAGTTTACATGCCTATGACCACACCATGGTACATTGATCTACATCTTTTTTCCGAATGATGATTTCACATCACTATTTAATTCAAACAATCTGATTTCTGAAGATGGTCTCATAATTGTCTGCTACTTTGCTTTACTGTATGTTGATATCTTTGCTTTACTGTAGGTTGGCATCTTTCATATGATTTTCTTTCTTTCAATTTCATTGATAAATCATTTCTCACCCCCTAAAAGTGAAATTTGCAAGTGGCATGATCTTAACACTTGGATAGAATATTTAGTAGTCATCTGCCGTAAAATACTTAGCTACTGATAAACTTGAGTTTGAAAGCATGAAAGTAGCGGTACATGGGGTCCTCGAAATATTTGGCAAACTTACTAGACAAACTTGAGTTCTAAGTGATCATCTGGAAATCTGCAATACAACCCATTGAGCACACCTCACTATCCTTGAACATGGCACTTAATTGTTAATTCATGCTTCAGGTGCCAAGAGTCAACCCATTATACTCACAACCCCTACAGGCTCACAGATTCGAGATTAGATGGATGGTGAACCACTAAATGGTAACTGCTCAACCTGTTTACTCCTGTGTTAATATATTTCCCTTTTTGCCTTATGTCATGCTCTCCATTAGTTCAGTTTTAAAAAATGAGAAGGAAGACGACACCTTGTTTTCTAAAAAAAAATGACAGTCACCTGATCAATGGATTTCCAAGGCATGGGAAACCGTGTAGCCTTTCTGCATGTTGTGTAAGACCTTCCTTCTTTGCACAGTTTTACTTATAACCAGTTTGAGAAATTGCAGATTCATTCTCTTAGGTACTTAAGAAATAGTGTGACATCTAAGAATGCTGTTGGACCTTTGATGCACAGAATTTTGTTGTGCCTATCATAGTTCCATGCATTCAGATGCTTAGAAATGCATTGTGTATCGCTAGTTTGTTCCATTCTTTCAGACAGAAAATCTTCCTGTGTTCATGATCGATGGCGTGCAATTAAAATATTATTAGCTCTGTATTAGCATTATAGATGTAGTTTATTAATTGTCAGATGTCAAAAGGCATACCAATACTCTGATTTTGAAGGGGTAGCAACTTCCATTTTCATCGTGCAGCCACCTAATTTCCATTGCTCCAAAGGTTGTGTGCTTATTGTGTTCCTATTGTCCAATAACAGCATCTTCACTCCCAGCAGGGACACACGGCCCGGGAGGTTCATACCCACAGTTTCGTTTAAAAAAAACAGGGGTACATAGTATGAAGAAACTCCTCGGCAAGAACAACCACAAGTCCAACCTGTAAACGATGTTTATCTGAATTTTTTTCTGCCATGCTATCCAATATGTGAAATATGCATGTACAAACATGGCCTTTAAAAACATGTTATATATAGTCATATACTGCTCTTTACCATTTTCATAGTTAACAAACATGTTATGTAATATATGTATCTATATCTATATTTATCTATGATAACCCTTGCTCATTTTTCAATCCATAAATTACACGTTTGTTTATTTACAACACTTATGATCTCCTAACCCACGCGCACAGTGGCATGCCCTTTGTACTAGTGTAAATTCAGTATAGGGACCCAAATCAGACTGGATGTGTGCGATTAAAAATGTCAAAGTATTACAAACAAAAGACAATTCACCAAATAGAACATAGGGTGTGGTTCCTATAAAATCGAGCAATTATACTACAACATTATAAGATCAGTATATACAATATCTCCAGGCCATATGTGGTTTGTATAGAATTAGGCGGAAAAGCAAATTTAAATGTAATTACTGTTATCTATGAGATTTGAACATCTTTTCACCAAATATAGATACAAAAAAGAACTTGTAGCTCACTTTACACCGAATGACAAATCAACCATATATGAGAATGTTATATGCTAGAATCAGAGTGATGCTTTGTTCTCATGTGCTGGAACTAGAGTATCTATGTAAGATGGGCTGCTAATTTAATTTTATATTTTTATTTATTGAAACATCGACATTTCTATGAATTTTCTCAAACTCAAATACATTTATAGAACTACAGCAGCTTTATGCCTTTATTATCAACAATATTTAATAATTGACAACAAAACTGAACCTGTAACCATTTCAGATAGGAATAGAGCAACACAATCTCAATCATAACTGCAAATGAGGACACCATAGTAGAATACGAACCGATCTGTGTTGCTTGTTGGCGAAAAACACAAAACCTCCGTGCGTTGATGGTAGAGTGCCTTGATCCAGTTTTTTTCTTCTTTTTTTTTTCTTGAGTAAAGTGCCTTGATCCTGTTGAAAACTGAAAGCGAACCCCACGCCCAAGACGCTGGCATGGCGCCATGCCGGCCATGAGACTCGGCGTCGGGGCGAGGCGCCTCTATCTGTCGGCTGAGGCTGCGAGGCAGAGGCAGGGCGGCGCCGGAGTTCCAGGACGCCCGGACAGGACGGACAAAGGGCTACGCAGCAGGCCTCGCCCGGTCGTTGAGCCCGCCCAGCGCCGCTCCGCCCGCCCGTGCCGGTGTGGCCGCGTGTACCAGCACGCCCTCGGCGCCCGTCGCGATGCTCTCCTCGACCCGGATAGGTGGCACGGAATAGGATCGGTACTATCAAGTTGACTAGCTAATGCCCGTGCGTTGCTACGGGTGATAAAACTATATTAACATCCATTTTGTTGTTGTCATAACTCATAAGAGAGGTTTCCAAACACTGTTAGCACCAATAAGCCTAAATGAAAAACTCAATACTTGCTTGACTCGTGCAAAGATGTAGCTGAATGCTGGCAAACGAAAACATATGGTGTGCAGCGTTGGATGCCAGGCCATCGAGTATTCCGGTCCATGAAGGCATGGAAGCCAGATACTGCGGCTGCCAGCCTCATTGTCACATGGAGTAGCAACTTGCAGTCTCAAGCTGTCAAGCAATTAATCTGAATATGCAACCAAACAGAATCCTTGCATTGCCGGTGCTATAACACAGCTCGTAGTGATGAATCAGCAGCTTAGGGTATCGAGTGCCTGCAATGGTGGATCTCTGACGAAATGTTTGGTGATCAAACCGATGCCATGAGATTTTTCTTCAGTAGAAATGAGTTCTACCTGTTTGTATTCTTCCAAGTTTGCAAGATTGATGATGGAATCATTGATAAGCTACACAACCTTACAGGACACACTACTTTCACTACTACACCTAGTAATGAATAGTCCCTGAAAAAAAACAGTTAATAACACTGAAGCCATTGCTGCATAGTGTTGAACTGAAGCATTCTAATCTCCTAGGTAGTAAGCTCAAAAAACTACAATCTCTAAATTGGTCATGGTAACCAGGTTTATGAAAACACTGAAGTTCATAATAATGAACCAACCCTCGTATATCAGTAGGATTTGAATGCATACAATAGTTTTTTGTTTTGTAATCATACTTCCTGCAGCGTAGGTGCCACTAACAAGAACGGCTACTTGACAGAAAAATCATTTAGTGCCACAACATCACCATTTTATTTTATTCATTTCGTATCGTCCCTACATCAATCAGCATCCTACCTTGTGTCTTTCAGTTATATCTTTCTCCACCTGCAAAAACTGAAGGCAATAATCATGAGTAAATAACCATCAGACATGTACCTTGCAGCTACTCACAAACCGAGATCTGTGCAAATTCTGTGTACATTCAAGACACAAATCAAATTTTCAGCCATGGTTGGCAGGGAGAACAAGATTGAAAACTATATGCAGCCACCTAATTTTTTGTTAGCACACTGGTATATGCCTTAAATTAATGACTAAAACAAACAGAGCTGAAGACAAACAGCTAGTGATTAAACAATAATGAAGTAATGGCCACAACAAAGGTTCATTAATCATGTGAGTAAAGCCAGCTAGCGGATTAACTACTTACATGTTCACCTGGTGCACTACTGGTGCCGTCGAGCTGAATGGAACTGAGGTCCTGCACTTGGTTGGTCTGTTGTGTTGTTTATCTGAAAAATGGAACCAAGCTACAGCTGCAGACAAGTGATCGAGTAGGTGAAATGAAAATTTAGATTGAAGGCGCAGCCATAGAAAAATGACACTGAACAGCAAGAGCAAACAACAGTCACAGGCTGACCACCAGTTCTTATTTTAGCCTTAGGAGAGGTTAATTGGATCATATTTCTACTTGTCAGTAGGTAACATAAAGAGTACCTTATGAGAAGGACACAACTTCGCTGCTGATTAACTCCTCAATCAATCAGCAGGGATTGATTTACTTAGTCCAATTAAAAAAATTGTCTAAGATGCAAGAGGTGACAAATATCATGCTTCCTTCAAGCAAGAAGAAGAAATGGCTTTGTGAGTTTCTTGTAGCCTAGTTTTCCTATCAGTGTGCATGATTTTTCTTTGATATAAAGGAATCGACAGAACAAAATAACATTGTCAAACACATGTTGATCCATATCAGTTTCAGGGGTTAGCAAATCGCTATCAAAATATATGACAGCATGTGAGTATTACTGTCCCTCGAAATAGGTTAGCAAAGCAATGATTCACCCAAATCATAGTTCGAAGTTTTGGTTGTCAAATGAAATGCACGATTCAGAGTTCATGTTCTGCTTTACTAATATGAGTTCGAGAGATCATAGCAGCTTATGATTGTTTTTGAGGAAAACTGAACAAACAGCGAAACACTTATACTTCTGTGCTATCCATTCCCTGAAACCCAAATTTTTCTGGCTTATAAGTTACATCATATTTGAAACCTAAAATCACCTGATGCATATATATATAGAAAATCTATATTGCACATTTACAGCTCACTCAATTGTAGCCCAAACATCTTTTTCCTATTCTTACCATAGTTTCTTCTATATGGTTTGCCTCGCAATTCAAAGCTCACCATACATTAGCGTTGCTAGTAGGTTCTTCTAAGCTCACAATTCAAACTGAATACATATGATCGAATTGTTTGAAGACAAAATATATGTAACATAGATATAAAATTGCATATCAAAGCTGGCATGACACACTGCAGAAGTTCAAGCAACTATTTAGCTGGTGGGCAGAAAGATATATCAAATGATGACAAGTGGTCACAATGGACAAGCTACTGTCAAGGATTGTAATGTTGATCAAATTTGCAAGCTCTGTAGGAACCAGGAAGAAGCGACGCTTCCCTCACACTAATGTACCTTTATCTCAAATAGCTTTGCAGAAAATTGCAGGCTGAATCTGGGACTGCAATTACTTAGCTAGACAACAACAAATCCCTATTCAAGCGGTGATCAACAATATCTGTCAGAACACCATGGCAGTAGAAGGAATTGGATACTCAACTACAAAATGTTTGGCAACTTGTCTTCTGTCTCATACTCTCATCTAGTGAATACATTCATTTGCTATAAATTGTGGTAGTCAAACAAACTGCTGAGATTTAGAATTGAACAGTGTCCTCACACCAATGACAGTTGTTTTCTTTTGTGCTGGTAGCTTAAAAATATTCTGTCATAACAAAGACTGGGACTATGTGCACGTTTGGCTAAAAATGTTGGTTGGATCGAGAACAAGCTGAAATTTTTTACAACATTTTTCTTCACTTTTGGGCTAATAGTGCAATGTTTGTCTGTGGCTAACAATTGGTTTTGCTTGAGGCCTTTTAATCCATCCTACCCCACACCTAAAAAAATAAAACCAAAGGAACCTGAGAAGCATACCAACAATATAGATTGGCGTTTTCCTGAAATCACCGACGGCCTCCTGATTTTTCCTGCATTAGGGTTGCAACCAAGAAAACCATGCAACATAAAAGCAGGACAACGATTATTTCAATAGATGGCGAAGCGGGTGGAGATAGAGAGAGGGATGGAGCCTACAAGTAGATCGGCGAATGGGTCGAGTTCCTCGGACTCGAGGTATCTCGAACCACGCAAAGGGAGTGAGAGGATGGTATTTGCCCATCGACAAATGGGAGCGCCCTAAAGGAAGGAGCGGAGCGGATGGATAGCGGCGGCGGGTACACATGGGAAAGAGCGCGAGACGGTGGCGGGCGCGGCGCCGGTGGAAAGAAGCCGGCCGGAGGCGCAGCTGGCAGGGCCGCCTCGGAGAGAGCGAGGATGGAGAGATCTTCCCACCTTGTTGCCTCCCAAGGGCAGGGGGTGCGGCCGGGGGCAGACCCGGCGGCGTGCTCCCAATCCGTCCACCTGTCCGTTGGCCGTGTCTCGGGGCGTGGCGTCGAGCGCGGGCGTGGCGTCGGGATTCGGCGTCCGGCTCCTTGCTGCGCCCGCTCCCCCCCCAGAGGTGCGAGAAGAGCGGCGGCGGCGTCACCGTGTCGGCGAGTTGAGGCGGTGGCGGCTGGTAGCGGCAGGGCGTGGTGAGGATTGGGCGACTGGCTGGTGCGTGGCTTACCAGGGCGCTCGGCGGTGGCGGCGGGGCGCAGGTGGCGGCGGGGGGGGCCGACTCGCGAGAAGGAGGAGAGGGTCTCGCGGCGGCGAGGCTGCTGGCTGCAGTGCTCGTCGGCGCGCCGGCGGCAGTGGCGGCGTCTCTTCTTTACTGCGTCGGCGGCGGGGCTCTTCTTACGCTACTGGCCGCTCCGTGCGCGGAGGAGAGATGCTGCGGCGGGCGTGGGAGGCGTCTTTGGGGATTGGGCGAGAGCGCCATGGGGTCCGTGTGTCAGCCGTCCGCGTGGTTTTGAAGCGGGCGCGAGGAAAGAAGGGGGAGTGGTGTGGGCGATTCTTGTTTCATCTTGTTTGTGGTAGAGAAGAGAAAAGGAGGATAGACGTAATAAGATCATGGAGACAGACGGACGTCGAAATCAAAGGGCAATTAAGGGCATGTGCAGCCCGTCGATTTAACGCCGTTTGTATCGGTGAAAATTTGCAAGAAGCCCCTCGCGAGCCGGGGAATCGGTGGAGGTCGTCATCTCGTGAGGCGACGGAAGACGGCGACGTGCCCCAGTACCTGGCGACCGCCTGGGAGCATCGCGGCCGGGGAGCAAGGTTCTTTGCGGGAGTAGAGAATACGCCGCCAAAATCGTCGAAGTCATGGCGCGTGGGATCACGGCTAGCGGATCGGATTGGAGATGTCGAGTTCAACGGCGCCCGGTATGCGAACGGGGCGGCTCCATGGGCGGCTCCATGGGATGGCTCCTCTATCCCCGCGGCGGCAGGCGTTGTGCCTCCGGGCATGCGGCCCGAGCTCCACGAGGGCATAGCGCGGCACTTGGCGGCCGGCGGGCACCCACATGGGCAGTACAACCTCCCGTGATGGTTGAGATCTACTCCCTCCGTTCGAATATCTATTGCCGGAAGCAAATGCCGGCAATTTTTATAAATATTAAATATCATCGATTAGTATCATAATTAGTATCATCGAAAGATCTTTGGATCTAGTTTTTTTAACAAAATTATTTGGAGATATAAATATTACACGTATTTTCTACAAATCAAGTCAAACTTGTGACACGCATCCCATGACGACACTTATTTTGAAACGGAGGGAGTACCCATCAAGATCCAGCGCTAGCTTGAGCCCATGGCGGGTGTGAAGATGGTCGCGTGCTTGCTTGTTTAGGTGCGTCGGATGCTTGCTGCTTGTTTAGAGAGTTGTTTTGTTCAATTCCTTCCATCGATTGAGATGGTTCGAGAATGGAAGTCAATTTGGTCAGATGGCGAAAAAATGGTTGGGATGCATGTCACTTATATTTTTTTATCAAATGGCAACACAATGATAAACATAAATTCAATTATCATTGATCTTAAGTACACATAAATCATTAAATGTTTGTAGACAATGAAATAGACCGTGGGTTGTATACCTGTCTTTTTACACAATACGTATGATAGATTCGAAGTGCTTACGAGACACTCCTAAATGCGTAGGCTGTACATGCCCTAAGGAGGGAGGGTAAAATCTCGGAGCGTTCACTACTACACAAAAGATTTTACAAGGCACTTGAAAAATGACCTCGGGGCGGTTTAGGAAAAAACCGCCTCGATTAATAATTCCCAACCAAGTCAATGCCCGGCCCCAATAACCGTCTCGGAAAATACATTAACCAAAGGCGGTTTTTATAAACAAACCGCCTCGGTTAATGACTATTAACGAGGCGGTTTCTTTATAACCGCCTCGGTTAAGATATTAAGAGGCGGTTTTTAAAATAACCGCCTCGGTTAACATAAATTAACGAGGCGGTTGTTTATAAAAACCGCCTCGGTTAATTTATTTTTCTGAGGCGGTTGTTGTTCCAAAAACCGCCTCGTTTAATATACCGTTAGCGAGGCGGTTTTTGTAACTAAAACCGCCTCGGTTAACTACGCTCTATATAACCAGCACCCTCCTTCTTCTTCCCGCGGCTTCTCCTCCATTTTTGCGGGTTTTGAGCTCCAAAACTGCAAAAATTGTATATTTTCTTGGGGGGAAGTTTTACTCTTGGAATAGGCGAAGGGGCACCACAAAGAGCTCAATTTTTACCCTCAACCCTCCTTTTTTTCTCTCTTCCCCTCTTTCCTCTCCTCTCTTTCCCCTACATCTAGATCTAGATCTAAGTGGAGGAGAAAAGAACACTTAGATTTGTGAAAGGTGGCACTACAAGAGGTTGATTCTTACTCTCCAAAACCTCACCTTTTCCTCTCTTTTCTCTCTTTGTTCATTCTCTCTTTTCCTCTCTCTTTCTCTCTATTTCTCTCTCTTTTCTTTAGATCTAGTTTGAAATACATGTATTTTTTTTTTAGCTCCCATCCTTATATATGTTTGTTGGCTTGCGTGTGCAAGGTCGCGGATGGCAAGGGATTGGATGTATAAAGGGATCGAGGCTAGATCCATCTTTCTTGGATCATGTGAAGAAAGTTCATTCTGCGGCGATAAAGCATCGTCGAGTCTTGGTCGAGATTTCATAATTTGTCAGGTGCAATAGGCTGTAAGAATTTCTTTGGCACATGGTGAGGCGTGGTGCAATCTCACTTAGTGCGGTTTGGTTTCGTCAAAGATTATAAGGTGCGGAAGTACCACGGTGAATTAGATCGAGTGCCGCCACCACTTGCTCATCTAGAAAACAAGTCGTCGGCGACAGCGACCTGGCGGTGATTGGCGGAGAAAATGGAGAACAACCTGAAGTATCGGCGACCAAAAGCATCGGTTGCGGGTGACAATAATGATGTGCATCATGATTACATCACGATTGAAGATGCACTTTCTGGAGGCGGAGGAGGACAACTACCGAGATGGCGATGGTGGTAATCCGGTGGAGGTGTTGGACCCCAAAGATGTAGATCTCTTTGATAGAATAAGCTAGCTGTCAAGATCGAGGATGATGTCTTGTTTGGGAATCCTAAGTGGCTAGAGAAGAACGAGGGGAGATGAAGGCGGCAATTGATCCCCTGTACAATGGTTGTCGAAGCATTGGGCGGCGTTGCGTTCAATCTTGGATGTTGATGCTCAAGGCTCGCCATGGGTGGTCGACTCTAGCTTCAACGATGCATTACGTATCCTCGGCCCGACACATTCGGGAGGGTAATAAGGTGCCCGCCAATACCTATCGGGCAAAGAAGCTGATCGGACCGGTGGCGATGAAACTTAAAAAGTTCCATGCCTGTCCAAACCCTTTGTATTTTATATCGGGCGGTATGAGAACTTGAGCTGTCCTCGGCTGCGGAGCAAGCCGTTACAAGAGGAATCTTTGGTTCTTGGGACGGATGCGGTGACGACGGACCCACCTCAAGAGGGCCAAAGAAGAAGATGAAGGCGACAAAGAAGCAGGCCCCACCTCCGGAGGACCGAGGAAGAAGAGGGTTATATGAGTAGAAAAAGTCACACCCTATCCGTTTGGTACTTTGTGATCGATCTTGCGTGCGATATTCGGGAACCGGATGATGCAAAGCTCATGTCTTGGCATGCATCGGCCCGAGCGCCACAAAGGGTGATGGCAAGCTTCGACACCCCTCGATGGCAAGCGGTGGAGGCGTTTCAACGACAATTTCGAGTTTGGTGGCGAGGCGGGAATGTCGGGTTCGCGCTAAATGCGGCGGGATGAATCCGTTCGGTGACCTAAGTAGCTCGCCGCGGACTGGCGGTCATCCTTACCATCTATAACTTACCTCCCCATCTATGTCACAAGCGCGGTACTTATTTGGAACTTGGGCGGTGTGTGTGATAGTTGTTGTCACCAATTTATATAATAACATGACCATCTTACAAATATCTATTATAACGGGTATCTTCTACTAACCATACTTATATCAGGACGAAGCGGCCTAGAAATGATATAGATGTCTTCCTAGAGCCATTTATGGAGGACATGCAGTTTCTATAGGAAAAGGGGGGTCAAAATGATGGATGCATTCTTAAAGAAAGATTTCACTATGAAGGCTATCATATTTGTCACCATAACGGACTACCCGGTCTTTTTTTTCAGCATGCAGGCAGATTAAAGGTAAGGCTGGTTGTGTAGTTTGCATTGATGGTACCTGCTACACTTACCTTCTTTGCATCAAGAAGATGGTGTACATGAGGAAGCAGGCGATTCCTCACGTAAAAAGCACAGTATCGAAGACCTATGATGAATCGGTACTTTGACAACAAGGCCAAACCTCAAACCGACGAGCAGGAAAGAACAAAGGTGCGGGCAAAAGGTGTTTGACATGGTCAAGGGCATAAACATCGAGTTTGGAAAGAAGAAGAAGAAAGAGGAGAAAGATGGTGGAAAGCCAACCGGTAAGAAAGCGGGGTGTAGAGGATGAAGAATACGAAGGCGAGCCTATCACGGCCTCCGTTCCTTTCAAGAAGCAGTCTTGTTTCTTCAAGTACCTATCATCTTTGGAAGGAACTAGATACGCCCCATGCCATCATTTGCATGCACGGAAGAATGTGTTTGAGAGCACGATAGGAATCTGCTTGACATCAAAGAAAAAGACAAAGGATGGTCTCAAGTCTCGTCGAGGATTTGGTCAACATGGGCATCGGGCACGAAATTCAACCGAGGCACTGCTGCGCGAGAATGGAAAAGTCGACCTCCCGGGGCGAGCTACAACGACATTGGATGAGAGGAGGGCTATGTGCGGTGGCTCGGGGCGATCAAGGTGCCGGGTGGTTTTTCTTCCAACATCAAGAGCCTTGTCTCTATGAAAGACCTCACTCTTACCAACTTCAACTCACATGGCGCCATGTCATGCTTACGGTGTTCCTTCCAATTGTGATCGGATGTATCGGTGCGAATGCGTTAAGATGGTAATAACACGCATGTGCTACTTCTTTAACAGATTACGAGAAGGTCATCGATGAAGGCTGAGCTGCACTGGCTTTGAAACAATTCATCGCGAAACTCTTTGTCGGCTTGAGATGTGCTTCCCACCGTCTTTCTTTGATATTATGCCACACGATGATGCACATGGTTGTCGGATCAGGGAACTAGGCCGGTGTACCTTCATCAGATGTGGACATACGAGCGGTTTATGTCGACCCTCAGCAGATATGTGCATAATCGTGCTTACAGGAGGCTCTATGATCGAGGCATATACGGAGGAGGCCGTTAAGCTGGTGCACCAAATACATTAGGGATGGAAGAAGCGATTGGGTTGCCCGTCTCTTTGCATGAGGGCAAAACCTCGAGGGGATGGGATATGCGGGGAATGAAAGTCCGCACTAGCGATGTAGATGAAGAGACCACGCAACAAGCTCACAATAGCGGCGCTCAATCGAGTTAGTGGTCATGGAAGACTGGGTTGAAGCACGTAGATGAGATCCGCCTTTCGGTGGTGGGCGTGGTGAGGCATGGGTTGAAAGCGGACACAACATCAATTTCACGGCGTGGATCAAAGAGCAAGGCATATATGGAGAAAGCGATGAAGCAAGATTTGCGTCGGGCCCTAGAACACAAATCACCTCATGGCAAGGGTATGACATCAATGGTTACGAGGTTCCACACGAAAAAGAAGGACAAGAAGGCGCCTCACGGAATAGTGGCGTTCGATATGAGGGCATCGATGACAAGGCGAAGAAGATCATGTCATACTATGGGCGATCGAAGAGATATGGGAACTTGACTACGGTGAAGACACTTTGTAGGTGCCTATATTCGGTGCCCGATTGGGTAAAGCCGGCCGGTGGTTGTTGTGGATGATTTTGGGCTCACTGCGGTGGGCTTCGGCAATGTAGGGTACAAAGATGACCAATGGGTGGTAGCAAACCCGCGTTGCGGGTAGCCTACGCCATAAAGCCCAAAGACACCAAGAAGCATGTGGTTGTGTCGGAAGCGGAGGATCGTGGGGGCGGATGGAGTCTGAGTCGAAGACCACAACAATTACTCGGAGATGTCTCTCTTTCTTGATCATCCATCCAAGATCAAGCTCGTCGAGACCGTGTCAACAAGACCAAGATGATGCCACGGTGTCGTCGATGGTGAAAAAGAGAACGTGGTAGCGTCGGCACCAAAATGAGTGTGATGACACACTTTTATGTAATAACTTATGTAATGCCATTAACATTTATGAATTCTATTATGAGCGCAAGTTTATGACACATCCACTACTACTACGTACTCCCTCCGTCCCTATTTAGATGTCATTTTGTGGGATCGTGCCACAAATTTGACTTGATTTATAGAAAATAATTATAATATTTACATCTTCAAATAATTTTGTTAAAAAACTAGATCCAAAGATCTTTCAGATGATACTAATCGATGATATTTACATCTTCAAATACATTACAACATTTACATCTTTAAATAATTTTGTTAAAAAACCTCTTAACGGAGGCGGTTACTAAAGAATAACGCCTCGGTTTATTAACGAGGCGGTTACTATTAGAAAAACCGCCAAAAAAAATAGTGGCCTATATAACGCCGTCCATCTCCTCCGAAATCTCCCAAGTCCTTATTTGGGTTTGAAATCGTCGAAGGCTGCCCGATTCCCCATTCGCGCGCCGCCATCACCGTCGGTGAGCTGCTTCGGCCGCTCCCTCCGCACCCGGTCTCCTTCGGCGACCGCGCACCCGCACCCCTCCTTCCGTTGACCCAGCGTCGCCGGGTGCCGCCACGGGGCGCCCGGCGCGGCCGGAAACCCCTAGCGGCGCCATCGCCCGTCGGCGAGCTGCTCCGGCCGCTCCCCTCGTCTTCTGGTGTCCTCCGGAGAGCCGCGCACCGGCGCCCTCCCTTCCGCCCGACCCAGCGTCGTCAGGTGCCGCCCAGACGCCTTGGCCGAACCCTAGCGGCCGCCATCGCCGTCGATGGCTGCTTCCGGCTCCCTCCCGTCTTCTGGTGTCCTTTTCGACGAGCCCCGGCGCCCTCCTTCCTGCCCCCCCGCGTCGTCGGTGCCGCCCTGAGACGCCCCGGCGGCCAACGTAGTGACGCCATCGCCCGTCCGGTGAGCTGCTCCGGCCGCTCCCCCGTCTTCTGGTGTCTTTCCGGCGAGCCCACGGCGCCCTCCTTCCGCCGACCCCGCGCCGTGCAGTGCCGCTTGTCGGTCGGCGAGCCCGAACCCTAGGGCGCCATCGTCGTTCTTCTTCCGTTCTTCCCCGGCTACATCTACTTGCACTCCCTAAAGGTTCCCCGGCGAGCCATCGGCTGTGATGCTATATACTGTGTTCCTATGTTTAGATTGCTATTTTTACGCCTATGATGCTACATGGGATGAGGCTGAGCACCTATTTGGGATAGGCTGAGCACTTATGCCCACTTGCCTATGTTGCCAAGCGCCTCAAAAGCGAGCACTTTTGCTTCCTATGATGCTATTTCTATGTTAGCTTCTGATTTGGATTCTAGTTTTGGATCATTGCTTCTTGAGGGGAACCATTTCTATGATTATAGAGGCAAATTTTCAGTAATGCATTGAAGAAAATGTGTTGGCAAGATTTTCCTCACAGTTCATGTTACTACACTTGTTCATTCCTCTATTTTTTCAATCTCTGTGATTTGGTCTTCTAGTTTTGGATATCTGTGATATGGTTTGAATGTCCTCTGATTTGGGCTTGTGTTTCTGCTAGTGGTGCCATTTGTGAATTGGACCTATGTCTACTTGATAATAGTTATAGTTTGTTTAAGTAATTAATTTCCTACAAATATTATAAATGATGTTACCCAATATTTAATTTAAGTGCATGCAGTGCTTAGTGTTTGCTAAATAGTGATATATGTGCATGCGGTGCTAAGTGTTCTATGTGCATCTCACTCTTATATTTAAATAGTGATTTATGTGCACTTACATATCTAGCTTATAGCTTATGTTTAGTAACCTTCACTCACCATAAAAAGCTGAAGTATTAGTTTCAAAATGGGCATGCGAGCACATCTTATATAGAACATGGCTGGTTTTTGAGCTGTCACATTAACTAAATTGCGAGAGGATGCTTTCAAAGCGAAGTTCTTGATCTCTCTAGGCACTTACATGGGCATGCATCCGTTCCCACCCCAAGCTCTTCAGCCCGGACTAGGCGGTGGCAAAATGCGGCAAAGTGG
Source organism: Chrysopogon serrulatus (assembly GCA_015844335.1). NCBI lineage: Eukaryota > Viridiplantae > Streptophyta > Magnoliopsida > Poales > Poaceae > Chrysopogon > Chrysopogon serrulatus. Next base: position 43,928 of record JADLZL010007856.1, read on the forward strand.
CAAAAATTAGATTTGAAGAGGGGTCAACACGGTAGGCACCAAGTGTCGACCAAGGTGCATGTCATACACCGAGATAGGGGCGCATGGAGAGCCCTTGCTACCGGAAAGTGTGATAGGGACATTCGGCAACCCGGTGCTCTGTGTAGCTAGGGAGCACGTGCCAATCACCTACTTTGATTGGAGAAAAGTCCCAAAAGAACTCAAGGATAAAGTGTGGAAAGGCGTAAAGAAGCGGTTTGAGTATCCACCGGACGATTACAACGAAGATCTATGCGGGAGGCATGCATTGGCGGTTGCGAGGAAAAGCGCTTCGCAACTTGCGCTCCCAGCGAACAACAGTGCGTGAAGATGGGGAAGACACCCTTTGAAGACTACAATTTCATCAAGCGTCATGCGGGATGAATTTGTGGACAAGGTGTCGATGATAGCTCAAAGGACAAGAGCAAGAAGTACTCTAACCTCGCAAAGAGGAAACGCTCCCTCACCATTTGGGTATGGCCAAAGTACACCGCTAAGAGGCCTAAGTGGCGGCGAGGGAAAGAAAGTGAGGCATTCTAGCTGCCGGTATAGAGGATCCGTTAGCAGGCCTCGACACCAGGGCACGTGACTACTTCAAAGCCCGTCGGCCGAAGAGGCTAAAGGAGGGAAGAACCAAGTACAACGAGCCAGAGACCGAGGAAGCAGAGAAGGCGGTGATCGCGGTACAAAAGGCTAAGGAAGAAGGGTTGTTCGGCTTCGGAGGGATCATGACGTCCCGGCCAGAGGGCTTGGAAGCCCGAGCACCCGGCCGTGTAGGGGCATCTCCTCGGCTGGAAGACTGTGGAGTCGTGGCAATCCGGCGCTGCCTCGTACCGCCTGAGGCAGGCGTATCGCATGAGGAACGGCTCACCCAGCAAGGCCATGATGCGGCCATGAAGGAAATGATCATGGGGTGATACGGGAAGCTTTCACGAGCAACGACCTAAGATGGTGGACTGCGGTCACAGATGCTTCGACAATTTGGCGTCCGGCTATCGCAACGACGGCCCGGCATGCGGGTACCTCACGGCACCAAAGGTACCGGTCCGATGAGATCAAGAAACCAACAACGTGCAAGCTCCCGGTGCCCTTTGGCGGACGGGGAAGGCGAAGAAAGAAGTGGGAGAAGGAGAGGTTAAGCCGCCCAAAGATGGAAAAATCTACGGCGGCAAGCCGATCCCGCCCGTCTGTTGTAGTGCTCTTGGTGTACACTAAAGATGAATTCGATCAAGGCGAACTTGAGTTTCCCCGAAAGTGGTGCAACAACGCTTCGGCCAAGCACTTCGGCGACATCGTGCTTTGGAACAAAGCTGATATCGTCTTTGAAAAATGGAACATCGTGCTCCGCGTCCCGTCATCGTCTCCCGGTGGCGGCCCAAGTGATGGCGGCGGCGATGGCGGTGGCAACATCGATGGCGTCGGGCATAAGTCTTGGCGAGCCCATCTCCGACAAAGGCAACCCACAAGGAGATGCG
>JADLZL010007857.1:0-30792 GCA_015844335.1 Chrysopogon serrulatus
AAAGGTAGCCACAATATATGTGTGGCTGAAAAAATACAAGCTGCAAGCGCGTGATAATGTGGCTTTTTGCATTGACTTTGGGGAGGCCTTATGATACACTTTATGTTTGAGGTATTCTAGCCCATGGGTGAGTAATGGTCTCATTGTCATGATAGTTCTGTTGTTGGTTAGCTTTTTGTTGATGTTTATGTCTCCCGTTCGCCTTTATACCCCCCTCTCATCAGATTGCTCTTTTGCATAAGTCAACCTCCTATTCACAAATCAAGTGTGGCCTAGGGCTTTCGAGAAACTTTGGTTGATGCGGAACAAAACGATGTTATTTGCAGCAGTAATGATGTATAACAATAGTTTGTCAGACAAAGTGGGTTGGCAACTTGTAGGGTACTAAATAGATAAATTGTTAATGGAAGCCGCTAGACTATTGCCAGCATCGACGAAGGTAACATTATTGGCCATATCTCCTTCAACATGTGCAAAAAGCGATTCATGTTGATCATGTCTTCAGTGAGGACACTACTTTGAAGGAGCTTCTATGTGCAGCAAATGTATTGTTGGAATTCTAACTTAGCTCAAGTCCATTGGTTTCATTATTTGCATTGGCTTGGCTTAGCTTGCTTTGGAGGTGAGCTGTTGACCTACTAGCTCGACAAACCATGTCATGTGTCCTCTCTTCTGGCATGCCGCATTTGTTGTTGTAGGTCTTGGATGTCATGTTGTTTTGGAAACATGGAAGTTGAAGCCACACTTGATTATTTTTATGTGTGACTGGTTGGCAAAGGATGATCAAAATTTATGCTCGGTTAATATTAAACTTGTTTTTGTATCTTATTTTCATAGTGTATAACTCATTTATTCTACAATAATATGCTGATAGTTAAAATGTCACACAAGGGAGACGAGGACCATATGGATATCTAATATCCTTATACTTCTAACTGAAGGATGTATAAGAGAAATGATGGCTATAGTATACCTTTGAAAATCCTAGTTTACATGGACTTCTGAAAAAAAAAAAAAACGCAGGATATTTCAAAATATAGGAATGGAAAAGGTATAGGATTGAAGTTGTATGACACTTACAATCCTACAAGAATTGAAAACGCAGGAAATTTTTCTAGTGGAACATTTGGATACAACACATGAGAGACACATGAGAAAAGGGGGATCGGCACAAAGAAAAATTTCCCAAGAGGCTGGACCTGATGTTAAATTTCCTCCCAAAATTCCTATGAATTAAGTCATTTTCATAGAAATTTTTTGTAGGATTTTCAAGATAGCACATCCTCTATTCCAAAGGATCACATATAAAAATCCCTATATGATTAGAACCCTACGAGATTCTTTCATGAATCATTTATTTCAAAAGAGGGTGAACGGATGGAGTACGCTATGCAATGCTAATATGCACGCTGATGACAAATTTCGTTACGCTGCAAACTCTAATGTCGAACCCATACCAAATGACAACAGAAGATGGACAGAAGCCCGAAACCATGGCAGTATTGATCGTTTTGGCAACAAATTAAATGATCCCTATTTGTACAGATCAATCACGGAAAGAGTATATAGTGAAAACAAATTTTTGCTGTGGTGCAGGCTGGACTACAGTACACACAGGCATCTCCAACTCTCCATCTCCTTGCAAGAGGAAGAGAGTGGAAGACAAACGAATGAAGTTTGGTGCAGGGGAACTCTCAGGCTGACGCCGGGAAGCAGCAAAAGCTCACAAAAAGCCTTCCTTCCCTTCCGTGCCGTGAGCTGTGCTCTGCCTGAGCAGAGGCAGAGCGAAACACAGCTCACAGCTCACAGCTCTAGTGAAGCGCGTACGTGGCGACGAGGGCGGCCACCATGAGCAGGTAGGCGATGCCCTATCGACGGCCTGCCGGTCGATCCGCGCCGCCCACGCGCGGCGGCGGCCGGCGCCACCGTCTCCTCCGTGGCCGACGACTTGCCAGCTGCTGCTGCCATGCTTCCGACGCGGAGCACGGATCAACCGAGCCTGGTGCCGCAGCGTAACGGACGGACGCAAGGGAGCTACGGAGGCCGAAGGAAGGAAATTGGATCCTGGTGTTGTTGGAATTGGGAGAGCTTGCTGCTAGTAGTAGCTGTAGGTGGCACGGTGCAGTGCATATTTATATATATGTAATGTATGTACAGGTGGGTTTGAGCAATGAAGGGGCGGCGGTGGAATGGAATGGAAGGAAGACTTGCTCAAGTAAGTCCGGCCGCCCGGAGCCGCCTCGTTTGATCGGTCGGGGGCGAGGCCAAATAAAAGTGTGGTGGGTGCATGGGTTTGGCTTTTCTGCGGCTGGGACTGCTGGGGGTCAGTGTCTTCTTGGAAGAAGGCAAATGGAAGGTGGAAGCTGGACGGAAGGTCGGGATGCGCGGGCGGCAGAGGAGGAGAGGAGAGGACCGCGTGGAAATGGTGGAAGGTTGAGTGAAACGATTCGAGTTCTAGACGCGAATGGACGAAAGCGACGACGGCTGGCGTGGTTCTTGCTGCGAAAGCGGCGGCGTGGCCTGCCTGTGGCTTTGACCGACCGGCTCGAACACAGGCCGATACGGGCAGGAACAAGGGCCCATGGGGCAGGCAGGCCCAGCGGGAACAATCGCCCAGCTGGCGTGATCGGTGATGGGCCTGGGCTGTCTCTCTGGCGGTTTCTGCGCGGGCCGAGCTTGCCGCAGCGAACAGCCTGCCATCTGAGCTGACTGACTTGTCGACGGGCGACTGTCGTGGTTCAATCAAATGCCAAGACCATCGAAGGAAATGATCGACTGGCGGTTCCTGCTGGATGTCGCAGCCAGGAGCAGAGCGACTGTGAGAATTGCGACGGCACGGATCACCTCCCAAGCTCCATCCAAATTCAGGCGAGAGAACCCAGCTCTGTTCTTTTTTTTTTTTTTTTTTTTTTGAAACGAACCCAGCTCTGGTTTTCTCACCACGGTCGAGCCGCCAACTGCTCCGTTCCTCCAGACCTCGTCCACTCCACCTGTACACCACGGCCGCCAGCCAGCAAGGCAGCAACGCCGCCCGGTCGCACCACGCACTTGACCCGCTTGCGTATGCGGGATTCCCTCGTGGCTCATGAATCACCGTCCGCACCACCGCCGTCACATCCACAGAGCTGCCTGGAACTCCCTCGAACCAACCAACCAACACTGCAACCTCGCCGCCGCCGTGCTGGACCTTTGCTGATTGATGATGGCCACCACCCCGGGATCCTCCCGTCCAGCCTCCTCAAGCCCGTACATCCCCGTCGCGGCACACGAGCTCCGGAGGCAGGTGTCCATGCCGGCCGCCCTCGCGGCCACCTTCACGTCTTGCGGCTCCGGATGGCCAAGAAACCTCGGTGACGACGACGACGTCGGTGGCGGCGAGCTCGGGCGCGCCCCGGCCCGCAGCTGGCGGCCCGGGGGCGGTGCTCCGCGCGCTCTGGGCGTGGATCGCGAGGGGCGGCGGGAGGAAGGCGGTGATGAGCCGGAGCGGGTCGTCGGTGAAGGAGCAGCAGCAGTACGGGCACGAGGAGTACGCGCAGAACTTCGACGAGGGCGGCGCGCGGCGGGGAGCCCGAGAACCTGGCGCGGTCCTTCTCCGCGCGGTACGCCAGGCAGGCGACGTGGGACGCCGGGGCTCGCCGTCACCGGCGGGGATGAAGAAATCAGCTCTTTTCGCCTAACGATCCGACTCCGATCGACCATCAGTGCTCCACCGGCGCCATGGTCTCAACTCTCAAGTGATATCGACCGGGCGTGATCAGTGTTTGAGCGGAGCCATGAACCCATGCCTGTGGGCTTTAGCTGAGCGCATTCTTTGGTAACCATGGCAAGGCAGACAGAGGCGCTATTTGAGTGTACTCCGGTAGTGAGTCATTTGTATCAGTTTCAGTTGTACGGTCAGCACGGTGGTGCGGTTACGCAATCTTGGCTTAGATGTGCTGTGACAGTACAAGTGGAATTGTATTGCCATTTTGTCGCCCTCCAAGTTAAGCTTAGCATGGTGGTGCTGTTATGCATTCTTGGCTTTGATGTGCTGTGACAGTACAAGTGAATTGTATTGCCATTTTGATCGAGATCAATTGGCGAGTAGCCCAGTACAATCAACTCAATAATAGGCAGGTTTCTTTGCGTGCCTCAGTTCACCTCCAATTGCAGCACTTAACAAATCGAGGAAGGAAACTGGATGGCAATGTCATCATCCCAGCTACCGATCGATGCTCCCGCAATTTAGGAGACCGCGACTGAGACCGCGACTATCAACATCGCAGAAAAAAAAAAAAAAAAGTGTGGAAGTTGTTGGCATGGTTATGAACAAACCTGTGAACACGCAAAAAACTCAATAACCCCATTGGCTATGCACCACCAGGAGCATTCAGATAGCAAATACTATGTCTCCTCATCTTTTCGTTGCAAGAACAGAGAGAAAAAAAACATTGCGTGTCGAAGAGGAAAACTATAAGTGCTGATAGCGGTTCTTCACTTCTTCATGCTCAGCCTCTCTTGCATGTAGTGTCCAGCCATTCGCAACTCATCTCTCCTGGCCGCTGCCTCCACTTGCACTCTCCACTGGTGGAATGGTCTGCAGGAGCGGCAAATGAAAATCGAAATAATAATCAGGAGGGTCTGGTGTAGGAATTTGGGCGAACAGGTGGTGTGCGTGGTGGCAGGGGTGCAGGCATAGAGACGAACCATGTCAGGTTTGTAGATGTTGTGGACGATGGAGGCACCAGCGAGGAGGGAGGCGACGATGACAACAGAAGACCACGCAAGGGATGGAGTCCCTGTCGGCACCCGGCCGCCGCCAAACCTCTTGCCACCGTTCATCCTGTTGAGTCGTGAGTCCGATGCCTTGGACTGTTTGGAAACCTAGAATTGGAACTCGTTCAGGAATTAGATTCAATCAGAAATGAAATACCTAGTTCAATTCAACTTTCTTATTTGGGTGCACATGTCATAGTTTTCTAAAATTAATTTCAAATGTTGTTTGGAGGATTAAAAAGTAAAAACATATCTCCGACGACAGCTCTCTATCTCTATGCGAACAGGCATGGCATGTCTATCCTCCCATGAGTAAACCTCCTCTCACCCCGGCCCCTGCCCAAGCAATGGACGCATCCTCCCCTGAGCACGCCACCTCCCTCCACCCCCCGCCTATGGCATCAGTCACCAAGAGCCCTCCTCATGAAGACGCCAAGCCCGCTGGCCCGGGGGCACTCAGCGTGACGCCACTTGCCCGGTGGGTTAGGCCCGCCCACAAAGGTGGTCATGGCCCTTAGGCCCCTGCCATGGGTATTTTACCCACGTTAACACCTTTGGCCAAAAATTTAACAGAGCGCTAGATTAAGTTGACATATGCATCTTTTAGTGGTATATTATGTTGGCAGAATTCTTTGGTGATACTTTCTAAATCAATTTTGCCATAATAAAAAGAATAGTTAATTTCACTTCTAGAACAAGGTCAGACAACAATTTAAGAATGAATTAATAGAGGCAGCTAATTTAAGGCCATAGGAGTAGCCCAGATATAAGAAATCAATGAGATGTAGTTCAGAAACAAAAGAAAGAGTAGAGCCAAAAGCGTGCAATATCTAGTGCAAATATAAGGCTTAGAATAATTTCAGCTGCCATTGTTTTTTTCCCATCCTATTAACCAAGTGCTCAGAGCTAACCCAAAAACATCAAACATAAGATACCACTCTACCATCGTATACAGTACCAAAAAGGCTACCACCTCATGACACCAAGTTTAATGACATCCAACACAAAGCAAAGAATAATACAAAAGGCATTATTTGTATTAAACAGCAGGCAAGCAACTAAAATAACTAACTATCTGTATTAATATAAATAATCACAAAAAAAAAAAAAAAAACAGGGCATCTATTGACTGTTAGGCAAAACTTGCAAACTCATCTGCACTTGGCAAATAGCTAACCATATCACCAACGCAGAGGTGGAACCAACATTTTGACCCAGGGTAGTCTTAGCTAAATTTACTTTATTGAATTGAGTATAATCTAAATTCACAATTCCGTATGGATAATATTTGTTAGGAATCTGGCATACAAACACAAGATTGTCAAAAGCATGATACACATCTAAAAGGTCTCCTGCTACCTTACATTATTCAACAAAATAAGTTGGAAACTTTGGCAGAACACAGTGTGAATAATTCTGAGATGAACCAATCATTTCCGTGCTTCATGCCCCAACTATGTAACAATAATTGCAATGTGTAGGTGAGCTGAGATGAGATTTAGCCTAATACGGAATGAACTAGAAAATGTCATGACATTGCAATGAATTTAACTCTCCACCGAATACGCTCAGTATTGCTATATTTAATAAATCGAAAAAATGGCAATATAGCAAATAGTAATGTATATTGCTTATTTGCCTAGCGTTATTGCTCACCACTGAACAAGATGAGGCGAGGAGGACACTACAGTCTGCAAAGGGGACGTCCGCCACTCTGACTCTTCGAGGTGAGCAAACCGATCAACCGATGCCGATGCACGACGGCCAACGCCTGCAGATGGTGAATCGACGTTCGCCGGCAGGCCACCTGGTGCTGGTGGTGCCCTGCGCCCAGCGTCCCCGCCGGCTGCCAACGGTGGGCGGGGCAGAGCGGGAAGCGGGGAGCGGCGCACGGCTGGCGACCGGGTGCCGGAGCAGGGGAGGAGGGGGCACGCCGGCACGCCACACAGAGGAGAGCAGGATAGGGCGGTGGCGGCGCACAGCGAGGCGAGCGGCGAGCCGGGTAGGACTAGGAGGCGCGATAGGGCAAAACCTTGGCGGACATCGCGGTTCTGTACAGAGTTCTTCTCTCCTCCCCCCTTTCCGAGAGCACAGAGCAGTAGCACAGCACAGGTTCCGGGCCGTAGCAGCGTGTGTTGGGTCGGCGTAGTCGTAAGCTTGTATAAGCACGAGGCCCAGTAGTCACCGAAGACCTTTCCGCGCTTGTCAGCAATTCATCAGGTTTGCATTGCTTGCTTGTCTTTGATAGTGCTTTTACCATGACGCGTAATTTACATAATTTACACGTAATTTATCGTATACTCTCGGTCCCTAAAAGCGTTTAATTTTTTAGAGTTGTCTTAAGTTAAAATTTTTAAACTTTGATAACATTTCTAGAAAAAACGCATACAATTTTTAGTATCAAATTAGTATCATTATATTTATTATATAATATAATTTTTATAAGATGCTTATTTTATATTATAGTATACTGATGCTTATTTTATAAGATGCTTATTTTATATCATAGATAGATATTTATGTTCTTTTCTATATTCTATAAAATTGGATAAATTTAAAATAATTTGGTGACAAAATTCTAGAAGTTAAAGTTTTCAAGGACATAGAGTATATATACTAATTTATATTTGTTTCCTTATTAATTACGATGGAAGCTGTCTCTTCTCCTTGAACCAAATCGACAGCATATGCATACGATTTACTCGGAAACAAAATCCCGTATGCGTGTTGGCCACAAATCCGTTCTACGGTTACGGGTGGCACGTCGTCACCAAGTACCTAACCAAGTTCTATCTAGTTCTAATCAGAGCGCAATTCTTTTCTTTTTGATTGATCTACATATACATACATAGATACAAAATCAAGTCAACATAAGGAATACAATCGATCAACCACACCATGCCGGAATATTCCGGGCGGCGCCGGCGCCGCCACGACCGGCCAAAAAGGTCTCGGCACGTTCAGAGGCGGCGGCGGTGGCGCCGCCGTTTGTACCCAACGAACTGATCCTCGAACAGATTCTGACGCGCGTCCCGGCCGCCGCCACCGTTCGCTTCCGGGCGGTCTGCCGAGAGTGGCGCGCCGCGCTCACCTCCGATCAGTTCGTCCGGGCGCACCGAGCCATCAGAGCCGCTGCCCAGCCACCGCCGGAGATCGTTTTTCTTCGCGCCAACCGCCGCAGGCTCTCCCACCGCCACGTCCTTCTACTCCTCGAGGCCGACGCTCACCTCACAGCGGAACGACGACGACCGCTCGTCGAGCTGGCGACCGTGGGCGACGTGCGCGCCGGCGACCTTGTCATGTCTGGCACCAAGCCCTGCCGCGGGCTCACCCTCCTCTCCCAGCCCGGCGTGTCCGCGTACCACGTCTGCAACCTCTCCACCGGAGAGCACGTCTCCCTGCCGCCCTGCCCATGGGCTGGGGAGTGATCCCCACGGCCCCTTCGTGCTCTCGAGCACCGGGCTCGGCTTCGACGCGGGGGCAAGGTGGTCAGGCTCTTCGAGGACTGGAACAAGCGGCCGCGCTGCGAGGTCTACGGCCTGAAGTCCGGCGGGTGGCGTCCCTGCGCCGGACAGGTGCCGCCGCACGCGCCAAAGGGTCTCTGCAGCCGCCCCCGGTGTTTGTGGACGGGTACTTCTACTGGCACATGAACACCGAGATGAACTTTTTTGGCTCGGAAGCCGTGTTCTTCAGAACGCCGGAGCCCATCCTGTCGCTCACCGTCGACACCGAGCAGTTCCGGTGGATACACCCGCCGGAAGAACGGGCGAGCTACGCCTTCCACCTCGCCGACCTCGACGGCTACCTGTGCGCCGTGGTGGACACTCGCCTCACCGTGGGACAGTACGAGCTCTGGACTTTGACGGCCGCAGCAGGCTCGACGACGACGACGTCGGCGTGGTCGTTGCGCTGCTGCATCAGCTTGGCGAGCCCGCTGCCCCGGCCGATGAGCAACGCCTTGCGCGCTGGCTGCCGCATGCTACCGCTCGGCTCAACGCCCGGAGGAGAGATACTTCTTGCCACGAGCCGCCACGAGGTGTACGCCTACGACCCTGAGAGCAATCGTGCTAGCAAGGTGTTCTCGGCGAGCGACTTCATAGACACCCTGACGCGCGAGTCAGAGCTGCTCCTCAACGTTGCCATACACGAGGGTGGGTCACCCCGTCTGCAGCCGCCCTAGGGCCGGTGACGATGTCGGCAAGCTGAAGATGAAGCCCGGTAACCGGACTGTTGCCAGGCAAGGAGGACGAGGACCTACTGACCGGCGCAGAGACGATGTCACTGGTATGGCGGTCATGCTTATGTTCAACCTTCTTTACCGTGACAACAATGGCCCGATACACTGAACATCTAGGACTGTGAGCAGGATAACCCGCAAACTCACGTATTGGGTTGCTGCTTGATTAAGCAGCTCATAAAATTAAGCCGGGTTCGAGCCCCAGCCTCCGCACATTGCACTTTTGTGTGGGTAAGGCCTGGTGCTGACACCCTTCCCCAAACCCCGCACTGAGCAGGAGCTCTCTGCACTGGGTACGGTATTTATAGAAGTTTGCGGGCTATCTTGTTTCTGATGTTGCATTCTGATGGTACCTGGGTTCGTTGGCTCTGAAAACCGATGATTATGCACCGTGTATATGTCAGTACCTAGGTTCATTGAGTATATGTCAAATTTGCTGCATTTGAGGCCAATCTGAAGTATAACTTCTGCAATAGAAAACCTTGGCCCAGTGTTGCCATGCCCATCTCTAAGCCGACAGTGGTGATTTTTCATGATTTTGTAAAGAGTTCAGGAGCTTTAGAATTTGATGAAGGAACAATATATGGTTACTCTGAAGATATGATTGTATAGAATAGTGGATACTAATCAATAAGCTACGGCAAGCTATACAGTACAACAAATGTAATGCTGTGCCGGCACTATATTTTCCCTGATCCTTATGTTCTTGGTGTTTACATTTGCTGATCGTACTAAAAGTGAAAATTGCTGCATTGCTAAATTGGCTAAAGCATCATCTTATGGCTCGATCAAGATTGTAGAGAACTGATAGTTTGACCTATCGCGTATTGGATTTAGTAAAGAAGTGGAAATTTGGTTGTTACTAAAATCTCCTAAATTTAATTTGATCATTGATGCATCAAGCTTCCAAAAATATAGCTAAATGTATTGCGGTCAAAGGCATAAAAAGAAGACAGTGTCAGAGGATTTTGTCAATGGTGAAAGCGATCCGGATCGAGAAGAGCCAGTACTATGGATCTTCTTATGCTCCTTCTGTTCCCTCCCTTTTTGCTCTTCCGGGCAAAAGTCACCTTCATCACCAGTGTTGGCTTCACTTCCTGCCCAAGCATGTTGGTTCATCCTTGTGAGATTTAGCATTTTGGCTAATCAGTGGCATGTTGCTGTGGCCCGTAGTTGGTGCTGGAGAGACGACCATGTTTTGCTGAACACACAAGGGGACTGGAGCTGGAAATCGGTGGCGCTTTCTCCGTCCACGGCTAACGTGTTAGCGGAGGTGTCGGGGACCAAATTAAGGGCCCTCCTAACAATTAGGCCACACAAGTAACAAAACACGGCCTGCCAAGGCCCGGCGCCTTGCGCACCAACACCACAGAGCCCACATTGCGGGGGACTTCAAGCAAACGCTAGCTTTCCGCCCGCCCAAGCCTCCTTCATCAAGGCCTCGGGACGAGTTCCTGTTTTTCCGCCTGCCCCGAGCCTCCCGTAGAGGCCTCGGGACGGGCGTCTGCTTTCCGACTTCGCCCGAGCCTCTCAGCAGAGGCCCGGGCGGCGTCCGCTTCTTCCGTCCCGACCCAGCCCTCCCTGCTGAGGCCTCGGACGAAGCGTAACACCCCCGCGCCCGAGGCCTCCTGCCCGCCGAGGCCTCGGACGGGCACTAACGCCCCGCCTCGCCTCGAGGGCCTCCCCTCTTTGAGGCCTCGGACGGGCACTAACGCCTCCGCCTTCGCCCGAGGCCTCCCTGCAGCGGCCTCGGACGAGTTCCCGCCTTCCGTCCCGACCCGAGGCCCCCCGCTAAGGCCTCGGCTACCGCCGCATCACCGGGTCAGGGACTGACCACTGGCTTGACGTATATCCACCGCCCGCCTTCCACATTGGTATGAGGGCCGACGCTAGCCCCGTGGGAGGAGAGCCGTCCGTCACCACTCTGCACCTCTGCGCCCGCGCTCCATGATTCACATAATCCCTACAGTAGCAGCCATGCCTGCCACTGTAGGGCGACACGATGACTAACCCTCGTAAACAGTCCCATCACGGGGAGTCCGGATCACGAGCATGCCGCATCCCGGGCAGAGCCTGGCGCGCCACCCCCAGACGGCGGCCGAGTCTTCGGTGCCCGGCCCCTGCGTGCACCCAGGCTTCCAGGCGGGGCGGACGAAGATGGCCCCCGTCGGCTGTATCTCGTCGGCCACGCCGTATACGACAACGATGCCGCGGCCCTCGGGAGCCCGGACCGGGGAGTAAGTCAAAAGCTACGGCAGGCCACGGTACAGGCACGCTCATCATGACGCCCACGCCGACCCCCTCGCAAAGCGGACGTCCCCTCCTTCACCAAGAGCGAGGGCCGACTCTCACGGGGACGGCGCCGCCATTGATAGTGCGGCGCCGTGCAAAAGACAAAACCGCCGCCCTCACCTGGGGCCTCGGCACAAGGGAGAAGGGGGAGCCCCTAGGCCTCGGCAGGATGAGGCGGCGCCCGCCGTCTTTCCTATTCAAATCTTGTCTTTGTAAAGCCCGTCCCTCCCCTTAGGCTATAAAGGGGGGGCGGGGGGTCCTTCGAGGGGCAGGGAAAATCCTAGGAAGCAAGTCAAGCAATCTCCTTGGCAAACAACACACACACACACACTCACTCATCTCACACGAGACTTGGGACAGTTCCCTCTCTCCACTTGCTTGTACACCCTACCTACAGGCACCTTGGTGCGAGATAATACAAAAACTTTTTGTGTCCTTCTTGCACACCATCCGGGGTTGGGAGCACGCACGTAAATTCACTCGTTGTTACTAGGACCACTAGTTTTAGCACCAGTTGGCGCGCCAGGTAGGGGCTTGTGCGTGCTTTTCGCTTTCCTTCCCGCCAAAACTGCGGAATGGCCGGCAACGACATTTCGGGCGGATTCCCAGCCCTAACTCCACTCCACTCCAGCCCGGCTGGAGCCGGGGACCCCGATCCGGTTTGGTGAGCTCGAGTTCGTGTCAGCGGAGTCGATGCGACATGGAACTTCTCCCGGCCGGAATCCGGGGACCTCGACCCGAGCTCCGGTGGACCCTCTTGCCCGGCCCGTCGCGAGGCCGTGGCGCAGCGTTCCCCCCCGAAGCGGACGGACGCACCACGACACCAGCAGTGCGGAGGAGGACCTTGCGGCGTTGTGGCTGGGCGACGCGCCGCCGCCATCGCCACCACGCCCGGCCATTTGGCACGGTCAACGCTGCGCCACGTGCGCAGCGTCGTCTCCACCGTCATGGGAGCCGGAGGAGGCGTCCACGCCGTCGGCCCGGGCGCCCACAGGCGCCTCGGCGCGGATATCCCCGACGGATCCATCACGCCTATGAGGAGTACCTGGTTAGGCGGGAGGGAGCGGCAGCGCCACTGCAGCGGCGCTACATCCACCCGATCCGGCGCTACCTCGAGGACACGGAGCCGGGGGTTCCTTCCAGGAGCATGCCTTCGCTTTCGGCTACCCGGTTCGACTCCCAGACGACATGTACTATCCGACTTCGTGAATGCTTTCACGTGGAGATCGGTGAGCTTCGGCGTGGCGGCAACGGCAACGGCAGGCGGTGACGTGGCCGTGATCCCAGGCCCGCCGCGGGGAGCGACTCCGGCAGGCGCAACCCACGAGGACCCTAACACATCCCGGCCTCCGGGCCAGGCCACAAACTCCCCGGCACATGTGGGCCCTCCGGGGACCGGCGAGCCACCGGCTACCCCTCGGAGAGGCCACGGCGTCCCGCTATCGAGCCCGGATTCGGGAGCTTGGGGACAGGCTCGAGCGCGACCGCCACCTGTTCTGACAGGAGATAGAAGCGTAGCATGCCCACCGTGCGGCACGCAATCCTAGCCCATTGCTCGTCGACAGCGCGTGACATCAACAGAAGGATCGTCAACGGCGAGGGTGGAGCGTCCCCCCATCTTCCCACGCGCAAGTCATAACGTCGCGGGGCACGCGCCCTCCTCATCCGGTCGATGCCGAACCATCGACCGGAGGACGGGCGGATTCGAGATGATGCGAGATTATCTCGAGACCGCTGCTGTCCCGACAAGCTGAAAGCTTCGGCCTCCCGGCATCGGACACCGAGGGATGAGGAGGGGGCAGAGCGCCCACGACGCGAGCGAAAAGCTTCGGTCCATCGGGACCCATCGCGAAAACCCGATCCTTGGCGTCTTCGGGACGACCGCGGCAGCATCGGCGATGGTGACGCGCACGCAACGCCATCAACAACGCCGCAAAGGAAGCCGGAGCCCGGGCGAATGCGACCGCCCGGCCGCGCCAGGCGGGAAGCGCGATAGCGGCGAGACCGCGGCGATGCCGATCCTCTCCGGCGCGCCTTCACCGGGGAGATCCGCGGCGCCAAGACGGTTCCCCCTTCCGGTTCGACAGCTGGCCAATCTTGCCAAATACTGGGAGAAACGAACCCGAGGTTTGGCTCAACGACTACCGCCTAGCATGCCCGGCTTGGCGGCGCGGACGATGACCGGCTTATCATCCGCCAACCTTCCGCTGCACTTGGGTGATTCGGCACGCGCTTGGCTGGAGCATCTTCCGCCCGCACAATCCGCGACTGGTCCGAGCTAGTCGGGGTTTTTGTGGGGAATTTCAGGAGCACATACGTGCGCCCGGGGAATTCGTGGGATCTCCTTGTTGCCGCCCGAAGGCCCGACGAGGCCGCTACGTGACTTCATCGGGCGCTTCTCGAAGAAATGCACGGAAGGCGCTTAACGTGGCGGCACTGCTATCATCGGTGCATTCCTTGGCGGCACGACCTGCAAGGAGCTCGTCCACGAGTTGGGTCGGAAGATGCCGACCACCGCCAACGATTTGTTCGAGGTGGCGGCGAACTTCGCCTCCGGAGGAGGCGGTGGGGCGATTTTCCGCGGCGTCGGCAAAGGGAAGCGGAAGGAGGACAACGCCGAGGGGGGAGGCAGCCCGCGGCCCAGAGAAAAACAAGAAGAACAAGCACAAAGGGAAAAAAGGGCAAGAAAGAGGTGGACTCAGGGACGATATCGTTGCCACGGTGACCGCAAAGACCCCCGAGG
Source organism: Chrysopogon serrulatus (assembly GCA_015844335.1). NCBI lineage: Eukaryota > Viridiplantae > Streptophyta > Magnoliopsida > Poales > Poaceae > Chrysopogon > Chrysopogon serrulatus. Next base: position 14,028 of record JADLZL010007857.1, read on the forward strand.
CCCCGGGGGGGGGGGCCTCGACTGACATGCTCAAAAAGCCCCTGCCCCTTTCCACAAATTCCCCCGTCAAGCACACTATGGGGGAGTGCGATTTGGCTTGTCGCTTCTATCAGAAGCTTCCCCCACCTGAGGACAAGAAAAAGAAGGAGGGGGAAAACAAAGGCGAGGAGTTCCCTGAGGTCCATGACGTTTTCATGGTCATCGGGGGACTGCCGGTGAACCTCACCCCGCGCCAGATCAAGCGCGAGCGTCGAGAGATATTCTCGGTGCACCCCGCCACTCCGCAGTACCTGCCGTGGTCCGCCGACGCCATCACCTTCAGCATCGACGACCACCCGCCCTACGTGCCAAAGCCAGGGCGGTACCCGCTCGTGGTCGACCCCATTGTCGGCAACGTACGGCTCACCAAGGTGCTGATGGATGGCGGAAGTGCCCTTAACATTCTCTACTCCGAAACCCTCAGCTTGTTGGGGATAGAGCGCTCACAGCTTCGGCCCAGTAGCTCTCCTTTTCAGGGCGTAGTGCCAGGTAGACGCGCCTGGCCCCTCGGGCTGATCGACCTCCCGGTCTGCTTTGGGACGCCATCGAATTTTTCGCAAGAAGGTCATCACCTTCGACGTGGTTGACTTTCGAGGAACCTATCACGGAATCCTCGGGCGTCCGCGTATCATGAAGTTCATGGCCGTCCCCAACTACACTTACCTTCTCCTCAAGATGCCGGGCCCTAATGGCGTCATCACCGTTGGCTCCTCCCTACGAACACGCGTTCAAGCTGCGACATCGAGGCGGTCGAGCACGCTGAGGCTGTAGCGATCTCGAAGCCCTCGACACCAAGCGTCACGCCGGCGCATTCGAGCCGTCCGACGGAGTGAAGGAGGTCCCCGCTGGACCCGCCTCTCCATCGGCAAGGCGGTGAAGATCTGCGCCTCCCTCGACCGAAATAGGAAGTTGTGCTCGTCGACTTCCTCAGCGCATGGCTGTCGACATCTTTGCGTGGAGCCCCTCGGACATGCCGGGCATTCCGAGGGAAGTCGCCAGCACTCCCTTGACATCCAGGCCGGGTCAAGCCGGTGAAACGGCGTCTGCGCCGATTTGACGAGGAGAAGCGCAGGCCATTGGCGAGGAGGTGAACAAGCTTTTGGCGGCGGGTTCATCAAGGAGGTGTTCTACCGAGTGGTTATCTAACCTGTATTGGTTAGGAAAAGAGTGGGAAATGGAGGATGTGTGTAGATTACATTAATCTAAATAAAGCATGTCCGAAAGTCCCTTTTCCCTTACCACGTATCGATCGAGGATAGTCGACTCCACTTCGGGGTGTGAGCTCTTATCCTTCCTTGACGCCTATTAGGCTACCACCAAATCAAGATGAAGGAGTCAGGCCAGCTCGCGACTTCCTTCATCATCCCTTTCGGTATGTCTTGCTACGTGACGATGCCTTTCGGGCTCGAGGAACGCGGGGGCCACGTATCGGTGCATCTTTGGGCGTCTTCGGAGACCACATCGGTGAAACCGTAGAAGCCTACGTCGGCGACATCGTGGTCAAGACCAAGGAGGCCGACAACCTTATCTCGACCTTGAGGTCGCATTTCGGTGTCTCAAGGCCAAGAGCGTCAAGCTCAACCCCGAGAAGTGCGTCTTCGGGGTCCCCGAGGCATGCTCCTCGGGTTCATGCGTCTCAAGCGCGGCATCGAGCCCAACCCCGGAGAAGGTAGCTGCGGTAACGAGCATGGGGCCGATCGAGGACTGAAGGGTGTGCGGCGAGTCATGGGGGCTGTTTGGCGTCTCTAAGCCGCTTCATCTCACGGCTCGGCGAGAAGGGCCTGCCCTCTATCGCCTCTAAGAAAGTCCGAAGCGCTTCTCACGGACCTCCGAGGCCGGGGAGGCCCTCGACAAGCTCAAAGCCGCCCTCACCGGGGCCCCGATCCTCGTCCGCCAACCCGAAGGGGAGCCCCTCCTCCTGTGCGTTCTTTGCAACAACGCAAGTAGTCGGTGCGGCCATCGTCGTCGAGAGGCGGGGAGGAGGGCCACACCTGCCGGTCCAGAGGCCGTTTACTTCATCGGCGAGATGTTGTCCGAGACCAAGATCCGCTACCCGCGAGATCAAAAAGCGCTCACGCGGTGGTCGACTGGCGTAAGCTCCGACACTACGCCGACGCTCATCCGTGGCGGTGGTCTTCTCCTTCCCGTTGGGGAGATCCTCCAAAAATCGGGAAGTCTCGGGAGGCGGGTCGCCAAGTGGTCAGTTGAGCTCATGGGGAAACCCTCTCCCTCTGGCGCCAAGGAAGGCTATCAAGTCTCAAGTCTTGGGCGACTTCATCGCCGAGTGGACCGATACTCGGCTACCGCCGCCCCGGCTCCAGGTGGAATCTTTGGATAATGTGCCGACGGGTCCCACGATGAAGGCGGAGCCGGGGCTGGCCTCCTCTTTGTCTCCCCCTCGGGGTGCACATGCGACACGTAATCCGCCTTCACTTCCAGCGTCAAACAACATGGCGAGTACGAGGGCCTACTCAGCGGGTTGAAGATCGCCATCGAACTTCGGCATCAAAGCGCCTTGATGTCAGGGGACTCATGACTTGTCATCGACCAGTCATGAAGGACTCAAGCTGCCACGACCCCAAGATGGGCCGATATCCGCAAGGCGGTGCGCGCCCGGAAGACAAGTTCGAGGGCCTCGAGCTCAACCACGTCGTCCGCGAGGTACAACGAGGCTGCCGACGAGCTTCGCCAAGATCGCCGCTGGAAGAACCCGGTTCCCCGATGTCTTCACAAAGGACCTCACGGCTCCCTCCATCACACTCGGCAAGCGAGGAGGAGACCACGGAGAATCACTCGACCCCCCGGGGGCTGGGGAGATGTCCAAGGTCCCCTGCGCCGAGGCCATGGAGATCGGCGGGATCGGCCGGGGAGGATCGGGGAAGCCGACCCCAAGCGATTTGGAGAAAGCCATACCTCGATTGGATCGTTCGGGGAACCCTCCCGAGGACTTCAATCAGGCCGGACGCATCGCGAGAAGAGCAAAGTCCTTCGTCGTCATCGAGGACGACCTCAAGCGGGCCCCTCGGGGTCTGCGGCGATGCGTCACGGTCGGGAGGGCCTTGCCCACAGTTCGCAAGATCCACGCCGGGGTGTGTGGCCACCACGCCCGCTCCCCGCTCCCTCGTCGGCGCTTTCGGCGAGGGATTCTCTCTGGCCAACCGCGGTCGCCGACGCCACCGAGGTAGTGCGCACTGCTGGGGTGCGGTACTACGCTCGTCGAGGCGCACCTACCGGCTCGGGCACTCGGACCATCCCGATCACATGGCCCTTCGCCGTGTGGGGTTTGAACTTAGTAGGACCTCTCAAGAAGGCGCCCAGGGGGCTTCACCCATTTGCTTGTCGCCATCGACAAGTTCTCCAAGTGGATCGAGGCGCGCCCGTCACCAACATTCGATCCGGCAGGCGGTGCTCTTCTTCATCGACATCATCCACCGCTTTGGAGTCCCCGAACTCTATCATCACCGACCACGGCACCCGGTTCACGGGGGCGAAGTTTAGAAACTTCTGCGACAACCACCGAAAACGCATTATGCGGTCACCGGTCGCGCACCCATAGACAAGCGGGCAGGTGGAGCGGGCCCAGCGGGATGATACTTTGCAAGGGCTCAAGCCTCGGATCTTCAACAAGCTCGACAAGTTCGGCAAAAGGTGGCTCGAGGAGCTCCCCTCGGTCCTCTGGAGCCTCGGGGCGACAACAAGCCGAGCCACGGGGTTCACGCCTTTCTTCTGGTATACGGCTCGAGGCCGTCCTCCCCCTTGACTTGGAATTTGGCTCTCAGAGGCTCAAATCCTATGAGGAGTGGCGCAACCGGTGGGCTCGGGGAGAACTTCATTTGGATATGCTTGACGAGGCCGGGGGACGCTGCCCTCCTACACTCGGCAAGATACCGGCGGTCCCTCCGACGCTACCACGACCCGACGGGTCCGAGCCGAGAGACCTCAAGGAAGGCGTCACGGTGCTCCGTCTCCGCCAAGACAACGAGGGGCGCCACAAGCTTACGCCGCCTTGGGAAGGACCCTTCATCGTCGCCGAGGTCCTCAAGCCGAACACGTACAAGCTCGCCAATGAGGACGGAGAAGTCCTCAACAACGCTTGGAACATTCAACGACTACGTCGCTTCTACCCTTAAGTTTCCAAGCTCTCACTTATAGTTGTACCCCATGTTTCTCAAAGGAGAATGGAAAACACTTTTACAATTTTTCTGCAAATGAGAAACATGTCCGAGGCCCCTCGGGGGCTGAGGACCTCAACTACACTTATATCGCCTCGAGCTTTGGCGAGACTCGGTTTTGACCCATCAAAGCCGAGCCTCCCTCGAGGGGCTAGGCTAGGGGGAAACTCCCTCCTGAAAGGCACTCTGCAGGCGCACTTTTTTTGTTAGTCGTTTTTCGAACATTTTCGTGTTGCAAATCTCGAGCGCTTGGAAAAAGGGTAACGGAGGGATTACTCGAAACCTAAAATTTGGTTGAGCTACGGGTTGCTTACGCCCATGCGCTCACGACACTCCTACTCTTTGCCATAGGGACGAGGTACCTCATGCTTTGAGGAAGGGCTGCTCCAAAGCGTCAAGGGGCCGGGGAAAGCCACGAGGCCACCGTGCCCCGGTGCTAGGGTGCCTGCACGCTAACCACCTTTGACTAAGGACTCCTGTGTCCCTGCGAGGGGCCCTAATCTAAGTACGAGGCGAGAATCAAAGGCACGAAAAGTAAACGAGAAAACGAGAAAACAAATCATAAGGCCTCGTCGGGCCACAATACTTGTCAACCAGACGAGCGAGCAAAAAGCTAATCAAGTTTTTTTACATGGGCACGCTCGGCCCAACATGCGGAACTTCACTGGGGGCGTCCGACCCCCTCCTCCCCCAGTGGCGGCATCCATGGCGTCGGTGGCGTCGGCTCCCGGCGGCGTTAGGGAAGATCGCCGTCTGCGGAAGTGCCGACCAGCGCGCGTCGTGGCCCAGCCCGCCTGAAGCGGCTCGTCGAACACCTCCCTCTCGCGACCCTCCTCGTCCTCGGCGACAATGAGGCCCCTCGGAAACTTTGGGGAGGTCGAGGTCGTAGTGGGAGAGGGTCATCGCCAAGGTGTGCGACACGCCGGTCGAAGGCCGGACTGAAGGGCGGCGTGGCGTGGGCGCTTCCACCCGTCTGGGCAACTCCCGGGCACGGCCCGATGGGCTGCTGCCCGGCGTGGGACTCGCCGGCCTCGACCACTGTGCAAACGGCTCCGACCTTCTCCTTCAGGGGCCTCGAGCTCGCCTGCGCCGAGGAGTAGGCCGTCACCTTGCACTAAGGTCCGCCCGCTTTGCTCGGGCGACTTCCTCCTCAGCTCTGCATCCGCCCGGGTCAGCCTTGGAGCTGGAATACAAGGATGCGACTGCCCAAAAACTACAAAGACTTACCTTCCGTCCGCACCACCTCCTCCGCCCATTTGCGCTTTGGAGCTAGATAGCCTCATTCAGCGCTTGCCCAAGCTCGGCCCGCACCATGGTGACGTCGTTGACAAAAAGCTGGTGATCGGTGTCCATATTCACCGGGTTCTCTGTCAAGGTCCCGATGGTGCTTGGGAGGCCTCGGCAAGCGCCGTCCTCATCGCCTCCTTCTCGGCGCGGAGCTTGTCGAGCTCCTCGTTCCGAGCAGCCAGCTTCGGTGCGCTTGGTGGTTTGCCTCCCTGTCGTTGGAGATGGGCGCCTCGTCAAGGCCGGACCTGAAGCAGGAGAAACTCTGATTTCTCCGGGGCGCCACCGCCCAGGTCCTATAACGATCGGGGGCCAACGGATTAGCCGCCTTTGGGCGCCTCCTGCCAAGGTAAGGCTTCGACCACAAATGTTTGTATTACCTTCATCGGTCGGGAGGTCCACGGAGAAGATCGGCGAGAGCAGACCAAAGCAGGTTTTTGGCCGACTTCATGTACTTGTCCGCTGCTCCCACCAGGTCGACTCAAAGGCGTCGTCCAGCCGTAGACTGGCCGGTCCTCGGGTCAGCGGTCCGACCAGACAATACGCGGCAACACGTTCTAGGCGGAGGACCCCTCGGCGGCGCCGCGATCGGCGACCCCCACGGTTGCGCCTGAGGTACCATCGCGACGACCACCTCTTTCCCAGCGGGGTGGTCTCCCTCCCGAGGAGGATCTCCACTACCTCATGCGTCGAGGCGCGGCTTAGGGGCGGAACAGGCGCTCGCTCCTCCATGACCATGTCGCCCGATGGCCGTCAGGCGAAGCGCCGTCCGCGGCTTCAGCGGCCGAATCCACGGTCTCCAGCAGGCGCCGCCAAGGCCCGCGCGGGCGCTTGCGCTACCTCTCCATCACGGGCGGAGGGTGGCTCCATGGCCGAGGCGCCTCGATCACCGCTTCCTCGGTCGCCGCCGGCGCCACCACGAGGGGCGCGGTGGCGCTCGCCGTCTTGGCTTTGTAGCCTCGGCCCGCTATGCGGAGCAAGTGGGGCCGGGGCCGGGGCTGGGGCCGTCTTGCGCTTTTTGCTGCGTAGCAAGAAGAGTGAGTCTTCAAAAGAAAAAAAAAAAAAAAGAAAGAAGAGCGGCGGAAGACTAAAAGGACAGACACCTACCTGCGACCGGGCGGTTGAAACGGCCGGCTCACTGAAGCCGCTGCCGGGGCTCGGACTGAGGTGTCCTCGGCCCACGCGACTCAGGGGTCACGGGCACAGGACAGCGGCCCACCGGCGCGCCGCCGCCTCTTCGGCCGAGGCCTGCGCCTCACCCTCGGCGGTCCTCCCGCCGCCTCCAGGCCGTTCGAGGGCAGGACCGAGTCGCCCCGGCCGGGGCGGCGACGGCGTGGGATGACTCGGGGAGGGGCCTCACTCCTCCCGACGGCAGTCACGTCTCCGGCCACCTCGGCTGAAGCCTCGGCGGAGTGAGGGCGGGCGGTGTGTCCTTCCGCCCACGGCGCCCACTCCCTTTCTCCACGGGGGCGTGCGGCCAAGCCAAAAAGCTGTAGTCCTCCTCCTCCCCCTCGTCATCCTCATCATCGTCATCGGCGCCGGTAGTGTCGAGGGCGTCGGCTCCCGAGGAGCCCCTCGTCCTCTGGCTGGCGCCTCCGCTTCTCAAGCGCTTCTTCGCCCTCCTTGCGGATGTTCCGGTCCTTTTTCTTCTCCTTCTTCTTCTTCTCCTTCCTCTGCTCCGCCGCAATGGCCTTGTTAGCCTCCTTCACCGCGGAGGCGGGAGGCTTCGGCGCTCTCAACTTCCCGGCCGGTCCCTACGAGGGAAAAGAACAAGGTGAGGCTAAAAGGGGAGATCACGAGCATCAACGATACAAGCATAATCAAAGGAACTCACCACGGAGATGGCGTCGGGTGGGGGCGCATCGCGACCCCTGTAGAGGGGGAAGGGTCGGTCACCGTCGCCGCCTCCTTCGTCCGCTCGACAACCTCGTCGAACTTCGAGGTCGACGGACGACATCCTTGTCCCGGCAGGGGGCTCCTTTCCTGCATGTCGAGCAGGGAAAAGCCGCCTCGACATGAGGGGCAGGACTCGCCCGTTGGTGGAAGGCGGCGATGACGACCGGCGCATCAACCCCTTACGGGTCAGCATCTTCAAGGCCCGGAACACCTTCTTCAGCGGAGTGGTCTTCTCCTCGATGATCTCCTCCCTCCACCTTGCGGGCTCCGCCTCAAACACCTTCCCGGTGAAAGCAGGCAGGTGACGGAAGTCGTTCCGGAGATAGAACCACTTCGCGCGCCAGCCGCGGTTGGAGGAGGCGAGCCTCGTCGGGATGTAGGAGTCCCGGTGGCGATTCGCGGCTGCAGTATGCAGCTCCCGGCAGCAGACGGGCATCCTCTTCCACTTACCGGCGCCCTTGAAGTAGAGGACGCCCCTCGAAGAAATAGAGCCAGAGATCCCAGTGGGGCTCGACTCCGAGGTATCCCTCGCACAAGGCGACGAACACCGCCAGCTGCGTGATGGAGTTGGGGTTGAGGTTCTGCAGCTCCAGGCCGTAGTACTCGAGGATGGCCCTCAAGAACCGGCCCACCGGCATCCCGAACCCGTTCTCATGGAACGTCGTGAAGCTCACGACGTACCCCGGAGGCGGGTGCGGGGACAGGTGGTCGGCCGGCGGAACAATCCACTCCGGCGAGGCCGGGTCGGCGCGAGGCGGAGAAGCCCCTCCCCCGCAGCGCCATCGGCTCGGCGGCGTCACGGAGCTCGTCTCCCCACTCCCTCCGCGCCGACGATCTCGGGCCTCGGCGCCATGGCGACGGTGGGCTAGGGCAGATGCAGGTGGTTTCTCTCCCTTCGTTCCGTTCCCTCGGCGGCGCTGGATGCAGATGGCGGCGGCGGAGGAAACGAAAGCGGGCGCAAGGGTGAGGAAGGCGAGAAGAAAACCAGACGGCCGCCCACACCAGGTATTTATACCCAGAAACCCCAGTCGGTTCACCTGCCCGCATTTAATGCACGATCAGCGCCCAGGATTTCCCACTCAGGTACGTCGCCACGAAGACCAGGCGCCGGCGCCACGGCGACCCTGCCCACGGCCCCGCGGCGCCTCACGCGATGCAGAGTTTTTCTCCACATAAAATCCCGGCACACACGTAGGGAGGGGGCGGCGGCGGCTCGGTGGCGACGCAGCGCCGCACATCCCCATCACCTGTAGGACCGCAAGCGCGCGTGCACGGCAAACTGCCACGACGGAGAAAGTGGGGCCGCCCGCTTCGCGCGGCGCCTCCACATCCCGCGGCGACCACACGAAAAGCGGCGCCCACGTCCCCACCAGGGGGCGTTCACACCAAGCGCTTCCTTCCCTGGGAAGGAGCCAGGGCGGCCCGACATTACGGTCCAGAGGTACAGCTGGCCCATCTCGAGTTCGGCGGCTCCCTCGGGGCAGCCAATTCGGGGAGCAGCTCGGACGGCCTCATGCACCAGCATAGCCCTGCGCAGTAAGGCCGTCCTTGTAGCATCTAAGGCCAGCACGGCACCACGAGAAAGGGGATCCCGCGTGGGGAGAGCACCGAGCCCTCGGGACCGGCGGACGGGACCCGAGCCCCGCCTCGGGGACCTTGTGCAGGCTCTTATGAAAGCAGCGCCTCGGGCCCAGCCAACCCCTAACGAGCGGGGGCACGGGCGTTTCACTTGGATCCTCCCGCTAACAGCTCACCGGATCTAGTTGCGTGTGACACTCGTTACCGGCCGGCGTGACAAAATCCACCCTCCTCCTGCGGAAGGGATGCGCGAGGCGTTCACGAAGCTAACGGCCAATACCTCGCGGCCGCCCCACGCCCGAGCAGGGCTCGGGCTATCCCGGCACAGCGGCCGGAGTAGGGAAACGTCATCTAACCACGCGTCATGCCCCGGACGAGCCGGCGGGCCGGGGACTTGGCAAAGCAGAAACACTCTGGCTGGAAACATGTGAGCCATCGGAGAAAGCACCCCACTCCCCGAGGCCTCGGGGGGCTACACCGGCGGGGTGCGCTCGCAGCCCCCCCCAGGAGAACAGTCTCCGAGGTGAGCGGAACACCCTCACCAAGCGCGTACAATCCCTCGAAGGATCACTCACGCCCCTCCGAGGCCTCGGGGGGCTACACCCGCCGAGAGTGCGCTTCGCGCAAGCACCCAGCGCAAGGAACGCCTAGAGCATCTAACAGCTAGCCCGGCATGAACTAGACTAAGAAGCACGACATCGGCCTACGAGCGAGTGTTCCCACTCCTTCGAGAGGCTCGGGGGGCTCTTGTCGGGGACCAAATTAAGGGCCCTCCTAACAATTAGGCCACACAGTAACAAAACACGGCCTGCCAAGGCCCAGCGCACTGCGCACCAACACCACCGAGCCCACATTGCGGGGACTTCAAGCAAACGCTAGCTTTCCGCCCGTCAAGCCTCCTTCATCAAGGCCTCGGGACGAGTTCCTGTTTTCCGCCTCGCCCGAGAGCCTCCCCGTAGAGGCCTCGGGACGGGCGTCCCTTTCCACTCGCCCGAGCCTCTCGCCGAGAGGCCTCGGGCGGCGTCCGCCTTCCGTCCCGACCTAGCCCTCCCTGCTGAGGCCTCGGGACGGGCACTAACGCCCGCCTCGCCCGAGGCCTCCTGCTTGAGGCCTCGGGACGGGCACTAACGCCCGCCTCGCCCCGAGGCCTCCCTGCTTGAGGCCTCGGACGGGCACTAACACTCCGCCTCACCCGAGGCCTCCCTGCAGCGGCCCCGGACGAGTTCCGCCTTCCGTCCCGACCGAGCCCTAAGGCGCTAAGGCCTTGGACGACACGCGCCGCATCACCTGGTCAAGGACTGACCACTGACTTGACGTATATCCACCGCCCGCCTTCCCACAGTGACTGTCAGGCTGACGCTAGCCCCTGGCAGGGGAGGAGAGCCGTCCCGTCACCACTCTGCACCTCTGCGCCCGCACTCATGATTACGCAATCCCTACAGTAGCGGCCATGCCTGCCACTGTAGGGCGACATGATGACTAACCCCTGTAACAGGTCCCATCACGGGGAGTCCAGATACGGAGCATGCCGCATCCCGGGCAGGAGCACAGCGCCACCCCTGTACGGCGGCCGAGTCTTCCGGTGCCCCGGCCACTGTGCACCCAGGCTTCCAGAGCCGGGGCGGACGAAGATGGCCCCGTACGCTGTATCTCTACGTCGGCCACGCCGTATACGACAACGATGCCGCGGCCCTCAGGAGCCCGGACCGGGAGTGAGTCAAAGCTACAGCAGGCCACGGTACCTGGGCACGCTCATCATGACGCCCACGCCGACCCCTGCAGAGGCAGACGTCCCCTCCTTCACCAAGAACGAGGAGCCGACTCCACGGGACGGCGCCCGCCATCGACAGTGCGGCGCCGTGCAAGACAAAACCGCCGCCCTCACCCGGGGCCTCGGCACAGGAGGAAGGGGAGCCCCTAGGCCTCGGCAGGATGAGGCGGCGCCCACCGCCGTCTTTCCTATTCAAATACTGTACTGTAAAGCCCGTCCCTCCCCTTCCGGCTATAAAAGGGGGGGGGACGGGGGTCCTTCCGGGGACAGGAAAATCCTAGGAAGCAAGTCAAGCAATCTCCTTGGCAAACAACACACACACACACTCACTCATCTCACACGAGACTTGGGACAGTTCCCTCTCTCCACTTGCTTGTACACCCTACCTACAGGCACCTTGGTGCAGGATAATACAAAACCTTTTTGTGTCCTTCTTGCACACCATCCAGGGTTGGGAGCACGCACGTAAATTCACTCGTTGGTACTAGGACCACTAGTTTTAGCACCGACAGGAGGCTACCCTCTTAATGAAAAACGGGTGGAACGCCTGGTCGCGAAAAAAAAAAACGTGTTAGCGGAGGCAGTAAGCGTGGGAATGAAGAAGATCAGAAGAAGGTAAAGGGGAATGGCGAGGACAGATTTTAGAATTCAGGAACTTCAGCCTATGAGTTCTCTACTTATACTGTAATGCTAACCCACTGCCAGCCGGATACTTCAGCCTTTAGATAGCAGCTCCGATTCTTCAGACATCGTAGTTGTCGGACAGGAAACAGTCCTGGCATTCCACTCCTCTTGAGAACTGACATGACCCCATGCCGACGCAAGCGGGAAGTGTAGTCGAAGTTGCTCCAATGATTTCCTTGACTATTTCACAAGTACTTGCTCAACAGGGTGAAAAGCTGAAGTCCAGCCCCTTTGGAGAACATCCCCTTTGCTCTTTGGAGAATAGACTCAGGAACCTGAAATTCAGTTGCATCAGAGGGAAGTAATATTGTCAGTGGAGCTTCACCATGGGCGCCTGCTCTTTGGGATTTTTTTTTGATAATATGTCCATCTAATAATATCCAAACAAGCTAATACATGCATCATGAATTCATAAATTCGAGATAGAAAATAAGAAAAATACAGAATGGAATATGAGTCTCTTCACAATGAAGACTCTTATAAAAAAATGTCACTACGGATACATAAATGACCCTGTAACCGTATATTATTTTATGAGCTGCTTAATTAAGTGGCAACCTAATAAATCTATAAGGCCAGTCTCAATGGGGTTTCATAGGAGGTTTCATGCACATTTAATATAGTGTCACATCAGCTTTTTGCATGAAACTGGGAGGAGAGAGAAGACATTCGTGTCCTGGCCACGAAACGAGTTCGGCTCCGTTTCCAACGCCGATGAAACGCAATGAAATCCGCACTGAGGCCCCTCGGCGTTTCATCGGGCAAAGGCGGGGACGCCGGGCGAGTCTTTGCCGCCGCGAGAAGACCGCCTGGTCGCCACGCACGCAGGAGGGCCTCCCCCCCCGCGCGCCGGCTGCCCTCGCCGCCGCGCCCGAGCTCCCGCCACAAAAAGCGCCATGGCTCCGCCCGCGCCCAGGCGCGCAGACGCCGGCCGCGGCCTGGGGCTCCGCCGCGCCCGCTCGCATGCGCTTCGAACGTAGGCCGTGGGTGCGAAGCTCTCACCGCGTCGTCCGCTCGCCGCGGCGAACGCCGACTGCGGTGCCATGGCCCCGCCGCGCGCGAACGCCGGCCGCAGGCGCCATGGCTCCGCTGCACATGGGCGTGAGCTCATGCGGCCCGTGGCCGGGCTCCGCCGCGCCGCGAGGGGTTGTTCGCCCAGAGCGCGAGCTCCGCCCCCGTGCCCGTTTGCCCCCGGGCGCAAGCTCCTCGCCGTGCACAAAACGCCGGCCGCGGACGCCATGGCTCCGTTGCGCAGGCGCAAGCGCCGCCGGCTGTGCTGCGAGGCCATCCGCCCGCTGCGTGCGAGCTCCGCCTTTACGCGTCCGGCTGCGGCTCGCGAGCTCCGCCTCTGCGCGTCCGCTGCCGCTTCGCGCTCTCCGCCTCTACGCGCTCCATCCGGGCTCGTGAAGCTCCGCCTCTGCGGCGTCCGGCCGCCGCTCGCGAACGCCCGGCCTTCCCTTCTGCGCGTGAGTCGCGAACGCTCGGGAAGATGAGGATGTGGGGAAAAAGATTAGGATAGGTGGGACCCACGAAGTGTTAAATAGTCTATGAAATAGTGCCATGAAACTTTGCATTGAGAGAAAGTTCTATTTCATAAGAAAGTTTCATACGTTGGAAACCGGGAGATGAAACTTGCCATTGAGACTGGCCTAAGGTCGTAGGCTAGCCTGCTCGCATTCCTAGATGCTAGGGTGTATCGGGCCATTGTTGTGACGGCAAAGAAGGCTAAACATCAGCTTGACCGTACCAGTGCCATCATCTCTGCGCCGGTCCGTAGGTCCTCGTCCTCCTTGCCTAAGGTTGCGCTCTGATTAGAACTTGGTGACGACGTGCCAACCGGAACCGTAACGGATTCGCGGCCCAGCCGGAAATCCGATCCAGCGGAAACAAAAATGATAAAAACCGGAACCGTAACGGATTCGTGGCCCAGCCGGAAATCCAGCGGAAACAAAAATGATAAAAACACAAAAATATATGCACCAGCCGGGAATCGAACCCGGGTCTGTACCGTGGCAGGGTACTATTCTACCACTAGACCACTGGTGCTTAGATGCGAAAAATGAAAACCAGGTTTATATGTACAACTTTTGTCCTTCTCCATCACAATCAGTCACTGAGCTTCCTTCCACGGACGACGAACATTCTTGTTTACTTTACCACTCCATCCAGATTTGCTGCCGATACATAATCTATCTAGCACCCCCAATGCCAAAGCATCGATCTGAGATCTCAGATCGTTGTACGGGTACACGGCCGCCACCAAAATCCCATCCTTTCCTATCGAATTCTCATCGTACAAGTAGCAGCGGCAAACATCGCCACACAGCCCACAGGTTGCGCTTGCACTGCACGATCGCGTTCGTGTCTGGTGCCTGGATGGGCACTCTATCGGCAGGCCACGAACGTCCTTGCCTCCGACGTGCCGACCACATTGAGGTCAAACAACACGGAGTCTGTTTCATGCATGACTTAGCCTGAGCCGGCCAGAATCTCTGAGAAAAGGCGCGTCTTTCAGTCTCAGGCATCTCTTTGTTGCCACGTACGTACACGTACACATGCATCACGAGCAATTCTACTCTCCTCCCACTACGCCGGCTCAAACGAATAAACAAACAAATTAAAACAACAATTCCAATGCAAGCAACACTGCTTCATTCTCTAGCTAGGGTAGCACAAGAAGAAAAATCGATTGATGCATCGCGGATGCCGCAAAAACGACGACCGATCTACCGTCTCAAGGTGAGGAGGTGGAGGTTGACGAGGACGGGGAGCACGACGACGGCGACGAGCACGACGCCCGCGACGACGGCGACGCACGCCCATTTGCGCCCGCTCCTCTGGTACTCCCTCGCCGCCTCCAGCTCGATGGCGCCGCGGAGCACGAAGGAGCTGGCGCGCGCGACGTGGCTCTCGATGTCGTTCAGCTGGGCGCCCTGCGCGTCCACCAGCGCCGCCATGTCCAGGAACAGCTGGTGCAGCTCCTGAGGCTGCGCTCCAGCTCCACCACGGCGTCGTGCCGCTCCTGGATCTCCGACACCGTGTCCAGCACCTGCCCGCGCCCCGCCGCCGCCGCCTGGATCGCCTTCTGCAGGAACGTCTCGCTCTGCCCCGACGCGATCAGCGCCTCCACCGTGCCGTCCGTCGCCTCCTCCCCGTCACCGTGTAGTACCGCCGCGCCACCGTCTCCCTGTACTCCGCCGCCATGCGCGTCCGCAGGCCCTGCTCATCCATGAGGTCGTCCATGACCATGAGGTCCTTGAGGAAATCAAAGATCGAGGACCCAGCTAGTCTACTACCTGGAAGTCGTCCATGAGGTCCTTGAGCTTCTTGCCGAGCCCGGTGACGACGGAGGTGCGGGTGCGGTCGGTGGAGGAGCCCGGCCCGCAGCCGGGGGGAGCTTGCGGCTGGCGGCGTTGGCGCGGTCGAGCGCCTCCAGCTTGCCCCTTCACGGCCTTGGCGGCGCGGAGCACCCGGTCGACGTCGGCGTCCATGCGGGCGCGGAGGGCGGTGACGGCGCGGGCGTCGTGCGCGGTCTTGCTCTCCTCGTGCGCCGACTGCAGCCGCCGGTGCAGCGCCTCCAGCCCGCGCAGGTCCTCCTTCACGCCCTCCACGTCCTCGAAGAACTGGTCCAGGTGTACGCCCTCCTCCTCGACGCCGCCGGACTCCAGGTCGTCCAGCACCACCTGGTGCTTCAGGTCGGCGTACTTCTTGAACGACGCCGACGAGAAGAGGTCGTTCATCTTGACGGACCAGCCGGAGCTACTGGATGCTAGCGAAGCACGGCGCGAGCAAGACGACGATGGCGGTGCGCGAGCTTGGAGCTTCAATGGCCGCTGCTTATAATTGATTGCTTGTGACACCAGCAGGGACCGAACCACCAATGCAGCAGCAAGGACAACAAAAAAATGTCGCGAGTAAGTTCTGGAGCTGGAGAGAGATGTCTTGTTTCTTGAATCTTGACAATGGCGCGGGGAGAGAGAGGGAAGGATGCCAATTGGCGAGGGAAGAAAGCGCCCCGCACACCACACGGTTCCTTCGATTCCTGGCAGTAGAAATCAGGAAAGCTGGCATCCATTCAAGCAGACGAAATGGACGTGCCCACGCCGCGTCCCGTACTCTGTCTCCTCTCGGGTCTCGGATCCACGTCCGAGTTGCAACATGTGTGGTGTCCACGCTGCGCGCAAGCCAATCATTTCACCAAGGATGGTACTCTTTTTTTTGTCATCAAAGAGTGGGTAGTTTGTTCTTTTTTTCGTTCAAAACGCACACAAACTCATTCCCATATAAAATGTCACCTATAAATAAAAACACAACGCCATTAAATTATAGAATAAATCTTGTTTGTAAAATGGCCGCAACTCCATCATTCAGTGATGTTCTTTTTTTTCCGTTCACGATGTTGGAGAATTTTCAAAACGTTGTGGAATCATGCCTAGCAATTTCTCTAATCCGCTATAGGGATGATTAACCAAACAAGACATAATTTCTAACTTCACAAAACATCCATTTTACTATCCTAACAAATTTCTACTCCCTTGGTTTAAAATTATAAGAAATTTGGCTTTTCTGGATACACAATTTTTGCTATGTACTTAGACATAACAGAACTCTATATTTAGAAAGTGAAAACGTCGTATAATTTGGAATAGTGTGAGTACCTTTGTACTTAGTCCCTTACACATATAGTTGGCTTTCTTAGCCTAACAAATTATTTGGATTTTCAAATTTTATCATAGAATGAAATTTTTCTTCTCTTTCTTGTACATGGTGTGTCTGGTTTTTGTGGACCCACATCTGCCATCATATTTGACTCTATAGATCACTCCCTCCATCCTAAATTATAAGTCAATTCAATTTTCTTACAAAGTCAAAAGATCTCAAGTTTAACCGAAGTTTATATAATAAAATAATAACATTTGTGATACCAACTAAGTATCATTATATTCTTTATTACTTATATTTTCATAATATATATTTGATGTCATAAATCTTTTGTAATTCTCTATAATTTTGGCCAAACTTAAGATGTTTTTACTATATAGAAAAGTTAGAATGACTTGTAATTTGTATCGGAGGCAGTATACATTTTACAAGGGTTATTTTACATTTTTGCCATCATACTCTTTTTTTTAGAATTACACATTACAAAGAATAATCGTTAGAAATTCTTAAAAATATTTCCTAATGTAATTTATGTTTCGCTTGATGCAATTTCACCAAGTTTACATTTTTTAGGAGTGAAACGATGCAGAGTATACTGTACACAAATGCCTATAAGGCTATAAATAAAGTGCTATGCTATAAAGATCGCTGAATTTATTCGACAAATAATAATGGCATA
>JADLZL010007858.1:0-118070 GCA_015844335.1 Chrysopogon serrulatus
AATCCCACCCACATTTGAGATCTAGGGTTTCACCTCATGTGAGAGAGAAGGGTAGCTAGGTTTTGTTTTTTCTCTCCATAATTCTAGTCACTAGTCTTCTAGGGTTTTTCCTTTTATTTTAATATTTAGTTATATTTAGTTTAATTAGCAATTAGTGATGTTTTTTAGTTGTGATTTTTTAATTATTGTTTCATTAAATTTTAGTTACTCTTATTTAATTATTAGTTAAAGTGTTATATTGATGCTTGAAATTAGTGTTTGCTTAATTATGTACTTATGTTTTGTTTAATATAATATGTAGTTAAGTTTTTTAAATCAAGTAGTGGTGAGGCTTTCATTAGGGTTTAATTCATTTAGTTTTGTTTAGTTTTTTAATTACTAGTTTATTTATCATATTGATGCTTAAAAATTAGTATCTCTTTTTGTTTTATTAAATTTAGCAGTGGTTAGGCTTTTATTTGGGTTTCATTAAGTAGTCCTTCTTTATTTATTAGGAATATATATAATTAAATGATGCTTTAATTTATTATGTTTTTTATTTGTCATATTGATGATTAACAATTATTTTCTCTTTAATTATTAAGTTATGTCTTGTTAAATTAAGCAAAGTGGTTAGTCGGTCTTTTGTTCTTAGGATTTTATCTAATAAAATAATGCTAGAAATATTAACTATTGCTTTATTTATTATGGAGAGGCGTATTTATCTAACTAGTTGTTTTAACTATATGTAGCCCAAACGTGTGTTATTTGAAAAATATACAAGCGAGGAGTTCTTTTTATCTATAATCCATTAAAGGAGTTTGTTGATCATCTTTAAGGTTTGTTATTGATTAACACAGTACATTAATCTTCTATTTTTAGTGATTATATTATTTAAATATATTAAACTCTATAACAGGTGACAATGGACAGAGCATTTTGGATGTATAACTTAGACAGAGTAGATCCATCCTACCTACTTGAGGTCCGTAGGTTTATTGATGCGACTAAAAATCATGCATTGAGAACACAGACGAAGCACATATGTTGTCCTTGCTTGCAGATCGCAGAAATCTTGTTGTTTTTGAAGACACAAGTCCTATCATGGCTCATGTGGTCTGTCGAGGATTTATGAATGATTACTTGATTTGGACAAAGCATGGGGAGGGAAGCTCAAGAATGTATGTAGTCAAGACCCTGTGAGTCTCGGTGGCAATGGCCCAGATATGCTTGTTGACGATTTATACCAGTTCGGACGACAACAGAACTCAGGTGAACATGTTGTGCCCGATGTTCACGATGATGATGATGCAAATGTTGGAGGATCCGATGGCAACAGAACTCAGGTGGAGGATGAAGACGCAGAAGCCCGATGGCTGCACTATTGCATCGCCATACGGATCCATCAATGTTTTTCATGAAAGGGATGAAGGCATTAGAGCAAAGCAGCAGCAGAGCCCTTATACGATGAGAGCAAGGGTTGCACCAAAGAGTTCACGACATTACGGTCGGTGCTTAAGTTGTTGATGTTGAAGGCTAGGTAGTGGATGGGTGCGATACCGGCTTCGATGCATTGTTGAGTACTCTTACAGATATGCTTCCAAAGGAGAATAAAGTGCCTGCTAACACTTACTATGCAAAGAAGCTAATCAGTCCGCTTACTATGGGTGTCCAAAAGATCCACGCTTGCGTAAAACCATCGTATCTTATATCGAGGTGATTACAAAGACTTGGATAACTGTCCAAATTGTAGTGCAAGTCGGTATAAGACTCAAAAAGACTACCTACAAGAGGAGAATGCAAATTCCATTTCCAAAGGGAAGAAGAGAAAGAAAACCCAACAGAGTTCAAAAATTTCTAACAAAGAAAATGAAGAAGAAGACTATTATGCCAAGAGAAGGGTTCCAGCTTTTAGTGATGTGGTATCTTCCAAGTAGTTGATCGTCTGCGGTGTTTGTTTGCAAACCCCGAGGATGCGAGCTTATGACCTGGCATGCTTCCGAGAAACATAAAGTAGATGGAAAGCTTCGACATCCTGCCGATGGGACGCAATGGCAAAAATTCAATGCTGACCACCCAGAGTTTGCTAAGGAGACAAGAAATGTTCGATTTGCACTATGCACCGACGGAATGAATCCCTTCGCCTCTAAAAAAAAAAGCAGCACACATAGCACATGGCCGGTGCTCCTCACTATCTACAACCTCCCTCCACATTTGTTGCGTAAGCGCAAGTACCTTTTATCGACCATTCTTATTTACGGACCTACACAACCCTGGTGTTGATATGGATGTATTCTTGGAGCCATTAATGGAGGAAATGAGAATATTGTGGGATACAGGTGTCGCCATGTTGGACGAATACCGGAAAGAGTCATTCACACTAAGAGCAATTATTTTTGTTACGATCAACGATTACCTGTGTCTCTTTGTATTGTCGGGACAGTTCAAGGGTAAGGTCGGTTGTGTAGTATGCTTGGATGAAACTTTTTATGTGTCCCTCAGTTCCTCCGGAAAAATAGTATACATGAGACACAGGCGTTTCTTATCGAGAGGACATAGGTACCGCTTGCGAAAGATGGATAGATACTTTGATAATCACGACGAAACAAGGTCCATTGCTCCATCAGGTAATAGTAAAGGTCAAAGAGTGTATGAGATAGTTAAGAACATCAAGTTTGTATTTGGCAAGAAGACAAAAGATGGAAAAGTAAGAAAGGTTGTGAAGCCAACTCCTGGAGCTACATTTAAGAAGATGTCAATTTTTTTCAAGTATTTGCCATATTGGAAAGAGCTTGATATACGGCACGCGGTGGATGGTATGCACATTCAGAAGAATGTGTTTGAAAGTATAATTGGTACGTTGCTAGATATAAAGGGTAAGACAAAGGAAGGACTGAGTTCACGTCAGGATCTGGTCAATTTGAAGATAAAACCAGAACTTCATCCAGTGTTGCTAGATAATGGGAAGTACCACCTCCCAGCAGCAAGCTACAACCTCACTACGGAAGAGAAACATGCGATGTGTGTTTGGTTGAAGAAATTAAAAGTTCCAGCTGGATTTTGCTCTAACATTAAGAGCATTGTGTCAATGAAGGATCTTACAATAACCAACTACAACTCACATGATTGTCATATGATGTTGACAACCTTTCTCCCTATTGTCATCAGGGCAATAAGCCCCGTGTTCTTAAAGATGGCAATCACACGGTTATGCTACTTTTTTAATGAGATATCTCAGAAGGTAATTGACCGAGAACAGTTGGATTCTCTTCAAGAATTCGCGGTTGAGACAGTGTCACAGCTTGAGATGTGTTTCCCACCATCTTTCTTTGATATAATGGTACACCTTATCGTGCATTTGGTGCCACAAATACAGGCTTTGGGTCCCATGTACCTGCATGAGATGTGGACTTATGAACGTTTCATGTCAATATTGAATGGGTATGTATCCACTCGTGCTCGTCCTGAGGCCTCTATGATAGAGGGATACACTACCGAAGAGGCCATTGATTCTGGAGGTCCATTCTGCAATAATTTCCTAAAAGACCAGATTGCAATAGGTTTGCCTCCGTCCCGACATGAGGGCAGACTACATGGGTGTGGGAGGATGGGCCGAAAATCATTCATCCCAATAGACTATAATGTAGTCCTCGAAGCGCATCATAGCATCATACATCAGCTCTCGATAATGGAGCCTCTGATCACACAACACATAGAAGAGCTAAGCGATCAAAACCCTGAGCAAACAGAGGAATGGCTATCGAAGGAACACAAGCGTCAATTCACTTCATGGCTAATGGAGCAAAACATTCCAAATGGAGAAACAATTGAGCAACAAACAATAAAGAGGTTGGCAGCTGGACCATCTCGACAGGTAACATCATGGCAGACCTATGACATAAGTGGCTTCACGTTTTGTACCACTTATAGGGACAAAAAGAGCATGACGCAAAACAGTGGTGTTCGTTGCGAGGCCATAGATGATTCAAATGAAAACGCTACATACTATGGCTTCATTGAGGAGATATGGGAACTAGACTATGATTTATTTAAGACACCCGTGTTTCGATGCCAATGGATTGATGACAAACATGTCACAGTGGATAACTATGGCCTAAGAGTTCTTGATCTAAGTAAAATAGGCTACAAGGATGATCCCCGGATCCTTGGTATTCGTCTTTGCATGTGTCTTCTATGCCGAAACAGATCCTTTGTAAAGAAGAAAAGAAAAGTAGCGACAAGACCAAGCATATAGTTCTTCCTGGAAAGCAACAAGGTTTTGGAGTTGATGGTGTAATTGACCTAGATGACTTCAACCATTTTGGGCACATGTCTCTCTTTGAAGATCATCCTTTGAAGATAAAGAATGTTGAGCGTACCATCCCCAAAAATTTATTGCCATGGGTGCGCCATGATAGAGAAGGCAGAACAGTAGCTGGCTAGCTAGATTTTATATTAGTTAAATATCAGTCAATGTCATGTGTAACAATTTATCAGTTGTAATTTGTACTCATTAATTAGTCTATCTTGATATTGCTCTTCAACTTATTTAAGTCCTTTTCTTTCTACTATTTTAAGTCCTTTTTTTATATATTTTTTAGTCCTTTTTATTCTATTTCTTTAAGTCCTTTTCTTTCTACTTCTTTAAGTCTTTTTCATTCTATTCTCTTGGTATTTACCTTATATAAGTATCTACAAGAATATCACCTATACAAAATAACCTAAAAGAAATATACTAAAAGAAGTAACCTAAAAGAAATAACCTAAAAGAAATTACCTACACAAAATCTCCTAAAAGAAATATACTAAAAGAAATAACCTAAAAGAAATAAGCTAAAAGAAATAACAAAGAAGAAAATCTGGATACATTTCCACTGGCGGTTCTCTAAGATAACCGCCAGTGGAAACACATTTACACTGGCGGTTTATAATGTGAACCGCCGGTGAAATGATTTCCACAAAGCGGTTATCTAAGACAACCGCCTGTGGAAATCATTTCCACTGGCGGTTCCTAAAGAGCTCCGCCTGTGTTAGCTTGTTCCTATTTATACACAAACGCGACACTTAGCCAAAATTCAACTCGGTGGGCGCGATCTCAATCAACACGACGCCGTCAGGCTGCCCAATTTCTCCGCCGCGCCATCTCGGCCGCCACCAGCGAGCACCGCCGCCGCCCGTGAGCACTACCGCCACCACCGGAAGGCCGTGCTGCCTCCGGACCCGCGCCACCGCCACCGGAGCTCCGCCGCTGCGCGTTTCACCGTCCGCCGAGGCGGAGGACCGCCGCCAAGCCGCTCGAGGTCGGTCGGCGGTGAGCAGCGGTGCCTCCTTCTCGTAGGAGCACCGTAGGCCCTCGCCGGGAGCTCGAGCACGGAGCTCCGGCGCCTCCTGCTCGTAGACGACTTAGTGGTGCGGCGACGGCGCCCACCACCGCCCCGGGCGGCGTGCGCGGCCGCCAGGCGCAGTAAGGCCGCGGTGGTCCGGCCGCCCCCCCGAAGCTGCACCCCCTCGCCAGCGCCATCGCCTCCCGCCCGCCGCCCCCCCAGAAGTCGCCGGGAGGGCGGCGGTCGCGCCGGGCGCAGGCCCGGCGGCCCCCCCAGCGTTAGGGGGCGGGGCAGGCAGCGTGGTGGGCCGGCCTCGCCCCCTTGCCGGGCCTTCTTTGGGCGGCCTACCGCGCCGCACCCCCTTTTTTTTTATTTTTCTTAATTTAATTAGCAAATAAAATGTCCCATGAGATTGTAAATGACTTGTAAATGAAAAGCAAATACGTAGCAATTATTAGTGACTTGCAAATAACTTAATATAGACATTATTTATTCTTTTAATTAATAATTGTAAATAACTTTGTATTCTTTTAATTATATATGTAATTATATATGTAATTAATATAGACATTATTTATTCTTTTAATTGGCATTCTTTTAATTATATATGTAATTATTAATTCTTTTAATTAATAATTGTATTAATTAGAAATTATTATATTATTTTTTTTGATTATGTAAGCCTTTGTTAATGACTTAATAATTAGAGCTTGTTTTCTATTGATTTCTGATCACCGCCGCGATACCCGCCGGCGAATCATCGTGCCACCGTCTTCTCATCGTTCTCCGCCGCCCTCAATTCAGTGTCTCCTCCACGCCGCATAAGTACATATTCGCTTCTCTTTTCTAATTAATCACTATGCTACATATTATGCTAGTTATGGTTACTTAGTGTTAATGACTTAGTGTTATTTATTTAGTGTTAATGACTTAGTGGTAATGACTTAGTGTTAATGACTTTTTAGTGTTATTTACTTAGTGTTAATGACTTAGTGTTATTTACTTAGTGTTAATGACTTTTTAGTGTTATTTACTTAGTGTTAATGACTTAGTGTTATTTACTTAGTGTTAATGACTTTTTAGTGTTATTTACTTGGTGTTAATGACTTAGTGTTATTTACTTAGTGTTAATGACTTTTTAGTGTTATTTACTTAGTGTTAATGACTTAGTGTATTAAGTAAGACCATTAGTGACTTAGTGTTATTTACTTAGTGTTAATGACTTAGTCTATTAAGTAAGACCATTAGTGACTTAGTGTTATTTACTAAGTGTTAATGACTTAGTGTATTAAGTAAGACCATTAGTGACTTAGTGTTATTTACTAAGTGTTAATGACTTAGTGTATTAAGTAAGACCATTAGTGACTTAGTGTTAATGACTTAGTGGTATTTACTTAGTGACCTAGTGTTAATGACTTGGTGAGAAGCTTGTTAATGGCCTAGTGTTAATGACTTAGTGTAATTTCCTAATGACTTAATGTTGTAGTTATTGAGAAGATGACGTCTCCAACATCTAAAGACCATCAGGCAGAAGAGCAGCGTGCAGAGTCACCCACTAAGACTCACACACCCCCGGAGGCACGGTGAGTCTCACGGCATTAAGAAGCCTTGCCCTTTTTATAACGTCGAACCCTATCAAAGTAACTAACATAGTTATTGCCATGCATAGAACTGTAAATCCTCTGGAAGAAGAAGAGCAGCGTGCAGAGTCACCCCTAGCGGAAGAAGGACAAGAAGAAGATTTCCATGGTGACATGTTGGAAGAAGAGGAAGATGACGGCGTACGAAGTGATCCATGCCCTAGCATAGATAGGCAACGCGAAAAAAGTGTTGACCCGGATTATAATCCGTATGATGAGGTATACTCATAATATGAAAACCAACACTTCCCTTCATAGTATTATAGTCATAATGATCCTTACACTCTTCAATTCTTTTACGCGAGGAGGAGGTTATGTCTCAAATGCGGGAACTTCTCGCGGAAGAAGAAGACGTGCCTCAAGACGAAGAAGACGTGCCTCGTGACGAAGCACCAGAAACGACTGAGACAACCACCTCCAAATCAAGAAAAAGGAAACTGAGTGACCGAAAACGTGGTGACCGAGGAACAAACAAGTGGCCAGAGAAGACATATATAGTTCCTAGCATCGGCCCAAAAGGAGAGCCTCTAGTGGCTGATGAGGTGGCGGCCAAGATAAGGAATGCAATTGGTTGGTCTGGTCGGGGATAAATTGGACATCACAATCACTAGGTGGAAGGATGTGGATGCGACTAAAAGGAAAGAGTCGTGGGACAAATTTATAGAAAGGTTTGTGTACCCTACGGGGGACGGATGAGAAACTTGCGAAGGGGTATTTTTACAAGCGATTGCAACATCATTCCAGAATCGGGCGATCCGAGATGAATACCAAGTTTGCCAAGCATGGGTACGACCCAACGAGCAAGTATAAGATCACACAAGCGCAGTGTGGGAGATATTCAAGGCGCAGAAGAAGAACGACCCAGTGCCAAAGCCAAGAGTGAAGCCGCTTTGAGCTAGCAAGGAAGAACAAATACCACCATCACCTTGGCACCGGTGGTTACAAGAAACAAATTCCAAAATGGCGGGCAGAGGAGGAGGAGGAGCTAAAGAAACAAGGGGTTCGTGTGCTATCGAGGAAGTTGGCGAGAGGTCGACAAATTGGCTCGAGAGGTAGAGGAACAAGACAAACCGCTACCGGTGTGAACTGTCCTTTAGACATCACAGCCCCGGTGATAAGATGTTGGAGCTAGCAAAGTAGAGGTCAAACAAGGGAAACTCAAGCCACGAAGGGAGAGAGACATCCCGAGTATTGGACCTGGGCAACCCCCGAGCATCCCGGCCGTGTACGAGGCATCTCCTCGAAGATGGGATGGAAAGAAGGATTTGGTGAGGAGTGGGTGGCCATGTATAAGAAACGTGATCAATATAAGGAAGACATGCAGCATTTTTTTTGAGGAAAAGGCTAAGGAACAGTTCAACAACATGTTGTCGACTTTCTAACAAATCGATCCACGGCCGGTGCGAGAAGTTAGCTAGTGCAATATCATTCAGCAGATGAGCACACAAGGCCCACAGATGCAGCTCGTTCAAAGACAACCCTTGCACGGAGCTCGGGGAGATGAGTTATGGCATGCCCGCTCATTCTACTCCTTTTCCAAGTAGTGTGTGGGGTCTACGGGAAACACACACCGCTACCCCCTGTGGATGACATCAATGGGCCGACACCTTGTAAAATTGTCATACGATATGGTATGAAGCATCAACGTACAAGGGAGGTAGCCACAGGCTTTGCGATTCCGGACGTGACTACCACGGTAAACCTATACCGTAAGAGTACTGCGAGGGGTAGAAGTGGTGACGGTCGCCCCGGGCTACGAGGATGACATGCTAGAAATTTCTGGTCCCGAGGGTATTGAGACACTCGGACAGGCCATTAATAATTTCATCTTGTGGCCTCGAAGAGATGTCCAGTTGACGCAGCCCACCACCTTCCACGAAGCCCCGCCGTAAAACTTCAGGAGTCCGCACTGATGTCGACCGTCAAACGGGATCCAAACCTACCATCGGCACTGGCTTGCCGATCCCCCACCGTCAACATCGAAACCAGCCGGGATCTCCGCCACAAACAAGTCCACCGGTCTGTGAGCTCGCTCCGCCCCCACCGCCACAAACAAGTACACCAATCCGTGAGCACGCTTTCGTCCCCACCGCCACAAACAAGTACACCAGTCCGTGAGCTGCTTCGTCCCCACCACCTCAAGACATGGAAGCATCGCCTTGGACACCACCGCCGCCACCAAAGAAGGCCCAAGAAAAACCAGCCGCCACCAAGAAGAGGAAATTTTCTATTCCTAAATTGGTTTCCCCTCATGAGCCGAAGAAGAAAACAAGCAGGCATCGCCAAATTTTTAGAAGGGATTGCTTTCTCGCAAGTCAACTACCGTGGACTTAGCTGAGCAAGAGAAGGCGATAGAAGAAGCAAAGATCCGAGCTCTAAAGATAGTGAGGCCAACATGGGATGACTATGAAAATGTCCCAGATAAATATGTACCCAAGCGGGCCTCTACCGAGTTGGGAACAACTCCAAAAGCTTCCGCCTGGTATAAAAAAGACTTCATGACTGGTACATGCGAGCGGCTCGAGTCGGGATCGACGCAATCCAAGTGGACATACCACCAATTTGCTTTCATAAGTGAACGAGACACGGCTTTCGTTACTTTTGAGGACATATGGTTGATGTTTAACCTTAAGCGGCTCGACGTTCAGCGGGTCACGCTATTTGCATTGTAAGTGTACCTCTCACACTAACATGAACTTTCGTTTATTATTATTGACTTCTATCTTGTGCCTTGCAGAATGCAATATGAACAAAACGAGTTCGTGTACGGTCCCGCACCAAACAAGAATGACTTCAAAAGATTTGGGTACCTAAGCCCAAAAAAAAAATTTGCGAGAATGAGCACACCTTCCGAATTGGTGACAACAATGTATTTAATTGAAGGGGTTATCAAAGAAAGATAAAGAAAAGAGAAAAATAGAATTAGAGAAGGATCATGAGACTCACTACGCCACATACATAGGCAATGCATTGCTCAAAGTACAAACACAGGGAATGTGTAGTTGCCCCTTATAACTTTTGGTAAGTATGGGTTCATATACGTACATCGCCTTAAGTATCGGTTTATATAAATGCATGACAACTCGGTTTCGATCTTGCACAAAGTGACCCTTTGGATATGCTTCTTCATTTATCCTAGAGACGGAAGGGTGCTGGTCTTGGATTCCGCCGACTATCCACCTAAAAAGATATGCAAAATTCCAAAGCATCATAGAACGGTAAGCGATAAAATGTAGCATGCATCTTTTAATCGATGAGAGTTTAAAAATTGCTGCTAACCGATTCTTTTTGAGATCATAGATGTTGGAGATTCTATAAAATAAGAGGTGGAGTGTTTGACCCGTCTTTGGCGGGGAAAGGAAATACAATTTTTTCACAAATGGCCGGTATGTAAATTTATTATGAATCAATATCAGGCATGTTACATATATAAGATGTTATTACAAGTAAATAACTCTAAGCAATTTTTGTAGTGCCACAAGCAACCAACCGATTCGCTGCACTGCGGATTCTACACGTGCGAGTTCATGAGAACGGCCGGACGGTACATCAGGAATCCTAAGGTAACACGTTTGTATTTATATCGTTAAAAATGCAAATTTATTTAGACGCATGGAAATATATATAATACTTATAAACTTCCTTTTCAGGCGTATCAAGAAGCGGACTCCCAACACTTCGACGAGCTAACTATGTATGGAATAATTGAGGATCTCTGCTCATTTATCATGAGAGAAATTATTCCTTCAGAGGGGAAATTTCACCACAAGGAAAGCGCTTTTAGCGAGTTAGAGTTCAGAGCGCTAAGGGATATTAGCGCCTCGAGATTAAGTCGAAATGATTATTAGAATCCTCTCTAATGT
Source organism: Chrysopogon serrulatus (assembly GCA_015844335.1). NCBI lineage: Eukaryota > Viridiplantae > Streptophyta > Magnoliopsida > Poales > Poaceae > Chrysopogon > Chrysopogon serrulatus. The sequence goes on from JADLZL010007858.1 coordinate 10,807, forward strand.
AAATTTTATTATCACATGGTGGCCAGAAAACAATTTTGATGAAAACAATGTATAGCGTAATTAAATTGTTAATGATGTATATATGTATATAAGTATTGCATGGTATAGTTACTTTTCCTTAATGTATTTTTTTATAATTAAATAGTCTTTGCATTGATTATCGTAAGGGAGAAAGATAAGGAGATGACGGCGTACGAAGTGATCCATGACTTAGCATAGATAGGCAACGCGAAAAAAGTGTTGACCCGAATTATCGTAAGGGAGAAAGATGAGGGGGGAGAAGGGAGGAAGATGAGGGGGCAGAGAGAGGAGGGAGGGAGGAGGTGAAAGAGGAGGGGCAGAGAGGAGGGAGGAAGGGGATGGGAGGGCGCCAACTGAAAAAAATTAAAAATTCAAATGAATTTGGGCGGGAAAACATTAACACCGGCGGTTTACATAATAAAACCGCTTTGTGGAAATTGCATTTCCACCGGCGGTTGCTTAAGTAAACCGCCGATGGAAATGGCATTTTCACAAGGCGGTTCACATAAGGAACCGCCTGTGAAAATGTATTTTCACAGCGGTTTTCATGCAACCGCCAAAGTGAAAATGCAACATTTTCGGGTTTTTGCACAGGCGGCAGCCAAAACGCCGATGGCGAGGCCTCTAGAACCGCCTGTACAAATGCTTTGTGTACTAGTGAAAGGTACATGATTAAAGTTTGGCCCTGTATTGTTTGCATCCATAAATTAGTAGCTATTAGTCCAGTTTAGCTTCCTTTACACAACCGGTGAACTAGTTGTTAGCCAAACCCCCCCCTAACTCCCAAAAAAAAGAAGTTAGTTTGTTTAGTCGTTGAAGTATAGACTAAAAGTTGCTTCACCTATTTGGATGTTTTATGACTAAACTTCAATGCTAAACCCAAACAGGGCATAACTCTCTCTCTCTCTCTCTCTCTCTCTCTCTCTCTCTCTCTCTCTCTCCATTGATCTGTCCTCAGAGGTTCACACACATATATTGAGAGTCAGTCAAATTAATACCATTGAATCTGTAATTAAACATACTTAACTATTATCATAATTTTGTAGTTATAAATCAACACAATATAAAATAGTGTAAGTTAGGATACCATGTCTTATAAACTAAGAGATATTGAGTATTCTGTGGAAATTCAAGCTAATGTTATGTTTATATGACAGATGGAAAGCGATCAGCGGAGGCACAATGATGTTCTACCCAGGGCTACGATTTCCAGACGGTTTTCACATCAAGCTTCTACCAAAGTTTGAAATATGATAATTGAAAATGCTAAAAGCATTAGTTGCTTGCTAGTACTATATAGTAGACGTGATGATATTAAGTCTGTAGAGTGAGAGTACCCTGCTGGTAAATATATTCCAACGATTGGAATATATAATTACAAAACTACCTCATCTAGAATAGCAGTGAAAACAATACCACGGGCCAACATATTTCATTTAAACAGCTCAAAATAATTTCATAACATTCCATATAAAAATAAAGCAAAGTTGAAACAGAAGACGTGTTTAGGTTATAGCCATGTCAAAAGTTTGCCAAAATGCTTCTGTATGTGATGGAACATGTGTTCCATTACTCCTTCCATCTCAAAATAGAAATGTTAACAAGGCTATCTCCACAGGCCCATCTGAAGAGCCGTCGAGTGAGCCTCGCAGGAGTGTCCGTGGATGGCGGCCCAACAATAAATTCACTGGCAACGAGTGGGTGTGACTCGTGAGTGCCTGCGTGCACAACTTGTTCTGCTAGTACTAGTATATCAGGACGAGAGACGGGAGAAGAGGGTTATTGATTGTATAAACCAAAATATTCTACTCCCTCCGTATCCTAATTAGAGGACGTTTTGGACATGACTGTGATTACCAAGGAGTCATTAATTAGGGGTTAGTTTTCCTGTGTTGCCCCTATTAAATAGCGCTGCGGGTGCCTTGCATGCATGAAACAAACGAAGTCAAAGTGGCTAGCGTGGTGAGGTGTGTGGCCCAAGGTCCTGGGTTCTCGACCCTTGGTGGCCGCAGTTTTTTGCCGGATTTTGCTTTGGGCGTGATTTTCCAAGGAGACGCGTGCGGACGCAGGGCAGTCGAGAACGGGGGCGCGAGTGCCGAGCGAATTCGAGCGGATGGCCAGGGGCATTCGCGTCCATACGGAGCCTCGTATTTGAGAACGTCATCCTTTCGTGCATTCCACCAAAACTCTAGAACGTCTTCAAATGACGATACGGAGGGAGTATTTTGCTAATCTTTCTTCGCCGCTCATCCCTCGCCTCCTGCGTGCTGTTCGTCTCTTCTCGACCCCCAATTCTCTGTTCCCTTGCCATTGCTGCTAACAAGAAGGCACAACTTGACTTATGTAAGGAAAATAGCACCGATTCTAGGGTAATTATTTAATTTTGGTGTTTGATTGACAACATGATTATTTAGACTAATGATGTTTGCTAGATGTTTGTGACAAAAATGCAACAACACGCGGGGAAAAATAAAATGTACAAGTCGCGGGCGTGCCAGTGTACTAAGTACACAGATAAGACAAGTAGATAGGGAAAACATGTATTTCATTAATTCTTTCGATCAACAAAATTACAAGTTCCCTTATTTGACATATATTTGCGCTCCATAGCCTCATGATGCAAGGGCCATCTAACTTGGGCGATGTGAAATCTCTGGTTCCCGGAGCTAAATAGAAGCTCCCAGTTAATTACTCCCATGAATTGAATCCATGGAAAACCTCCGATTAAGCTGCACGTGGTCGTCATCTTCGTCTTCGCTTCTGTCTTCTCCATGCATGGTGGTGGATGATGTGTGTATGCAGGCATTGGCGTGATCTACGGCCTCGTCGGTCCGTAGTGCCATTATAGCATAGCCATTGCTCAGGCTAGCCTTGCCGTCCGGCCTCGTCGGTCACGGGCGACGTGTAAACGTCATGGTTTCTTGGTGGTAATATGCATGGAGAAGAGGTGAAGCGTCGATTATAGCCCGACACTAGCACATGTATGTGTTTGCCCAATAATGCTTAAAGGATAAAGCAATTATAGACGTGATGTGAATTGGAGCGCCGGCGCTTCTTAATTTCTTGTAGCTGCCTGGTATAAACAAGTGTATGTGCTTGCACGCATAGCCCATGCATCTCGTTAGCTTCTTGTCACTGTACTCCGCCAATACAGCTCTTGCATGTGTTCATTAATCATATCAATGAAGGGGCTTCCGATGGCCTTCATGAAGATGGTCTCCAACAACGTGCGGCACCCTGAACTGCTACCTCCCGGATGGCGCGACGAACTCGGCAGCCATCCCAGGTGTTGTGACATGCTTTAATAAACTTCACTCTCTGATCGGCAAGCTCGGACACGTTGTGACGATGGTGACCTCGACGAAGACTAGCCAAGCAAATCCGCCGTGCGACTTCCTGGCAATGACTAGGGCACGTCCCAGCACGCATGGTGCAGTCGACGGGTGATATAAGCCCGCCGGAGATGACAGTGATGATGCAGCAGCTCGTGTTTAGCAAGATGTTGCGACGGCCCTCGAGCGATCAAGGTCCGAGTATAGTGATGGCATCAGCCCAAGCGAAGACGACGGATCGAGTCGTCGTGGATTCGCAGCTGTCTTTCTTCCCGGCCACACGCTCAGCTGCCGTCCATGTGCCAACCTGTTCGTGCATGAAACTAAAGGCAAAGAGATGAATTAGTTTGTGTAACCACCTGTGGCCGCCATCATCTCCTCCGGAGGTTGGCCGCTCGGCTCCAGGCGTCTCTCCTTGGGTGGACGAGCACCGGTGGACGAGCACCGGTGCAAGCAGCAGGACAGCCGAGCGAGGGTGTTCTTCTTCTTCTTGTACGTACAGGCAGATGACGAGTGGCAGCAGGTAGAGGAAGAGCCTCCTCTCTGCCTGTGCCTAGCGATGTGTGTGGATGTGCTGGTCTGAGTCCCCTTCAACCGTGTGCAGCAGCTCTCCTTTTATAGGTCATCTGGGAAGAGCCAAGAAGGCAATGCAAATCACGTACGTAATCAACACCTTGCCGTGCTACATGCTATTATGCTCTGATTACTATATTATATCTTTCCTTCTCCAGCCAATCCCTTCCAATCAGGAGAATCAATCATGAATGATGGCTTCCATAAAATATAATGCGTAAGTATATTTCTTCCAGAGACATCCCATAATCAAGGTGCCTGCAAAGATTTCCATAATCTATGGAATTGTCAAATAATACGTGTTTCCTTGTATTTTTGCACATTTCCATTTAAAAGTAACGTAGTCTTCAACCGCCACACGGTGAACCAGCTGCCATATATGAAGCATGCAGCAGCTGCTAAGTGGGCCTCCGTATTTGGCTCCAGCTATATAGAAATCAACCACATTAATACGTACGTATGTATTCGTGCAGTCAACTGCCCTGCACCAGGATAAATAGATGTGTACAAATATATGCGTGCATTGAGCGGCAGGTGTCGATAATTAATTTTAGTGAAACTCCAAAATACTCGTCTTTCCATGAGAAAAATGAACCCCATGTGGTTTCATACTTCATACTAATTCCATATATTTTGCACATATTATTTTATACAATTTCTTTTATCCCGTCATCATCAAGTGTCGAGGACTTGAATGGCGTATAAAAATCCGTCAAACACTAGAATACAATAATGTTTAGTCCATTGGATGCGAGGTTGGCTTTGATAAAAGGCAACGTGAAGATAGGAGAGGCAACGTGAAGATAGGAGTATTCAACACCATAAGCAAGACATTAGAAGCTATATTAAAGACCTATAAGATATGTTAGAAAGTTTAAATCACTATGTGGAAACATGCTAGCATTCCAAGTTGCTATATGAAAGAAGCCTATATGAAGAGACACGAACAAACAGAGAAAAAAAGAGGCTGCACAACAGCACTAGAATTGTCTAGTTCTTAATAGCACGAGAAAGCATTCACGAGCATTAGAGTGCAGAGAAGATCTCCATTCACCGGAAAACTCTGGTGTAATAAGAGGGAGCAACACCGGAGGAGAGGAAAAAAATTACATGCAGGCTGGCTGCACCCTGCCTCCGTGCAGACCTCACGCCGATGGAAGACACGTTTCCCCGGAATTCATCCTACGGAACGGCTTTCTCGCAGCTTCCTTCCCCTACATATCGGCTCCTAGATGATAATGAGGCCATGCGGCTCCGGCTCGATCAAACCAGCCCAGGCTCATCCTCATCCTCATCGCATCTGCTCGACTGCTCTGTATCCACTTTCCCAGTTCCCTACAGCCGCCACTGCCTTTCCCAATCACCGGTATCTCCTGCCATGATGGGTATCGGTGGCCGTGCCCTAGTTGCTGCATCTACATCTTCCATGGGTTTTAGGGTTCAGGTGTTTGTGCGGCGGCGTGGTATAGTTTTACGAAAAAGAAATATCCTAATCGCAAGTACTTACTATGCGTAGCCGAGTTCTAGTTGTACGTGGTTGCAGCCAAGCCGAGCAAGGGAGCTGACGAGCTTGGGAACGGAGCCGCGGGGGAGCTGCGCCTCGCCTGGGCACTAGGGGACACGTGGCCTCCATTCACGCTGGGCCTGCACGGAGGCAGGGTGCAGCCAGCCTGCACGTAATTTTTTTTCCGGAGAATAGGGTGTGCCCTAGGAGTTTCTGCAGTGGCAAACCATGGCCTCGATGAGGCATCAAAATTGTCTGGTGCAAGGCACCAGAGAAGGGAGCGAGCGCTGGTGGTGTCCAGTGAACAAACTGAGAGCAATCAGTGCTCACGGAAAAATTTTGTGGCACCAAATAAAAGGGGCATGAGAGAAACGGACAGCCATTGGTCGGCTAATGGCTAGGGGTAATCGCTGGAAATCTCCAGTGGTAGCTAGCATATGAACTTCCGGTGCTTTGCAGAAAAGCTGCAGCATATATAATAACCCAATGGCTATATTGGCCCTTTGGGGTTATATGTACCCCATGGTCTGCTCATTTGGGTGTGTTAGAGTGTGCTAAAGATAGAGAGATATTAAGATACCATTATAAGTGCTCTAGAGACCACATGTGCTTTAAAAATATTAGGTTATTCGTTTTAGTGCTTTGGAAAGTGTTTAGACTAGTTATCGGCACTTGCATTAGGCTTAAGTTTAGTGTTTTAGTGAGGTTTGCATACCTCTTACCATCTGGTGTTTATGTGCATGCTTGTACATTAGGGGTTGTAATCTTGTGAGATCACAATAACCACATTCATGATGTGTCCACCAACTGTGTATCAAGGGAATGTGTGACATGCGTGCTGCCGCATCAATACCAAAAACACGATAATAAAGATAGAGGGGAGTGCTCCTATAAAAGTCTAGTGGAGACCCACTTGCGCGTGTAACTGCTAAGAGTTACAGACAAACACTCCCACACTAGTTACTCCCGTATCGGATCTTGGTAACTAGCCAAGTGGCAAAAGCATTCCACGTTATGGCCCACCACGCCACACCATATCGTTTCATGGTGCGGCCTATGCTGTCATGTACCTCGCCTCCCCACGGGACACGGCTTAGCTCGGCAGCATCGCACGTGCGTATGGCACACTCTTCGCCTCTCTCAACTACATGTACAATAAAAACATTGTAGGCCATCTATTTAAGTCGAGTAAATATTCAGTCAAATTTAATCATGTATGAGACTAAAACTATATTGCACCTTACATTTAATATGGGTCTTAGGATTTATTTGATTTAATTGAACTAAAAATGGACCTTGATTATCTTTTGTTTGATATACTAGTGTTTCGATGGAGACTCTCACCTATTAGAACATGTGTTATACTTTTTCATAACTAAACAACGATTTTGCCTTAAATTGATAATTTTGTTCCAAATAAGTTTAACCGAATTCCTTTATTGATACTAGGCTGCCACAAGCATCTCCTCTGGTTGGAGCATACAAGACAAACTGGCTTAATTCACTCACAGCAAACGAGATGTGAGTCCTTGTTGCCCTGGCTAAATACATAAGCAAGCCTATGATTTTGGAGTATCTCAATTGACCCCTCGCTGTTCTTTGGTTTTCCTTAATAGCACACTATAATCATATAAGGCATAGGAGCAGGCACCGCTATCACCAAACCCAAATCAGACCTAAAAATAACCTTTCACGCCAAGATAAGCAAGCCAACAACGTCATTTGCAGCAACCACTTCATGGGAGCTCATCATCTATCCTGCCAATGTGGACACCTTGTATGCTTCTCGAGGTACATTTAATTTAATGATTTATGGTTTTGATAGTCTCTTTAAATGTTTCATGAAATTCTATATTCTGTCAGCTTTATTGTATTAAGTGAGAACATAATATTTATGATCAAATGTTATGGCAGTGTCTTTGAGAGTTATTATTGAGTAATCTTGTGTGTATAAAAATGGTCAAAATATTTGATTAAGAGGACTAGTTATGTGTTAGATGTTAAATTTTTATTTTGTCTATAATAGCATGCTCAAAAGAAACATATGGACTACACTTATGGCTGATATTTTGTGATCGCTCTTAGAACAAACATAAATATAAACATGTCTGATATTATGAATATGGCTGATGGATGGGTTGACATTGTCCTAAGTTTTAGATAAAAGGGCTGATTCTTATTTTTTTTTTAACTCGTAATCAAACAAGGGTACATATATATTGACACTCAAATTTGGAAAGACCGATAGCCAAATTTGATTTATATAAATTGATTTGGTGACGGGTGCTTTAGTTGGTTGATTCGGCAATAGAATAATGTTTTAAGAAGTGTTTGGCCGATTGATTGCTTTATCAGGTAGTGATATTGATAAATTAGCATAATGGGCAGGCACGTGAAGAGATAAATAATGATTACGTGAAGAGATAAAGAATGATTACGTGCATACACGCGTTGCACGAGATTCTGCTGAAAGAGACAACAATGATGTAACAACTATACATGTTTTCTGTTGCTTGGTTCCGGGTTGATTAATGCTACCTAGCTAGCTTGGTCTGTTTGAGTGCTGAGATATATTTTTTTATTACTAATTGGAGGTTTTAACGGAGATTCTACGTTAATTTTCACCATAATGCGTTATGAAAAAAATACTAAAAATTTCTATATTAATTAGAAACATCTAGCTATTAAATTAAGAGTTAAATGTAATAGAGGTCCATTAACTTGTAAGCAAGTTTCAGGTTAGGTCCATCAACTTAGAAAGTGGCTTTTTTAGGTCCATTAACTTGTGATGAGTATCAGTTAGGTCCATCAACTTAGAAAGTAGCTTTTTAGGTCCATAAACTCTATATAACGTATCAGTTAGGTCCATATTCGTCCATGTGGGCTTCCTCGCATCGATATAGCTTGTCGACTTATCCATCTAAAATGGTTGTTGACTTTTATTTCATCAAACACCTTATAGGCACACAAGCGGGCACCACCTCCACCGATGCGAAGCGTGAGAACGAGCCGCCGCCGCGCCAAACGGACATGCAGGCATGATGCAGCCACGTCGGGCGGCGCCGTTGCCGCCACGACCCGACGATGCTCGAGCAGGCCGCCACGCCACCTAGACATGCGCCGCCCGTGGCCATGCGGGCCATCCTATGCACATGGGTGGGCCGAGTGTTCTTGGTGCTCGCGTTTGTCGTGAACTCGAAAGCACGGGGCGGTGCGGCCCACCAGCCCTCATGGCCTGCTCGCGCTTCCTCGTGGCTGTGGCACCGCTCGCTCGCCACCGTGTGCTCGCGACAGCTCGCTCATGCGCCCGCATTGGCGGAGGCGACGCTTGCTCGTTCGCTCACAATGTGTTTGATGAAATAAATGGTCAACAACTGTTTTAGATGGACAAACAAGTAGGCCACGTCACCACAAGAAGTCCACGTGGAGGGATATGGACCTAAATGATACGTCATACAAAGTTTATAGACCTAAAAAGTCACTTTCTAAGTTAATAGACCAAACTTATAAGTTGATGGACCTAACTAAAACATGCTTACAAGTTAATGGACTAAAAAGCTATTTTCTAAGTTGATAGACCTAACTAAAACTTGCTCACAAGTTAATGGACCTTTGGTGTATTTAACTCTTAAATTAATATGCTCTCACGATCTATGATCTAGTGTTTGACGTTTCTTTTCAATTATTATTACAGAAAAGGAAAATAAATTCTATTATTCTGGTGTTTGACGTTTCTTTTTGTTGGGACAAAAGTCCCGAACAGGGTTGAGAGGTGAAGGCTTTCTGGAGAAGGTATGAAAAGGCCGGACGGGTTGGAGAAGGTCCGCCGGGCGGCTTCGGCGGAGGGTCGGGCCGCGAAGGTCCCGGGCTGGCGAGGGAGTTGGTCGGAACCTTCTCCCGGTGACGGTCGGTTGGAGGAGGTTCCCGGGAGGCTGGAGAAGGTCTTCGGCAAAGTCGACCGGGGAAGTTAGTTGGAAGCTTCTCCCGGTGATGGTCGGTTGGAGGAGGTTCCCTGGGTGGCCGGAGAAGGTCTCCGCGAAAGTCGACCATGGGGAAGTTAGTTGGGACCTCCTCCCCACCACGGACAACCCCGAGAAGGTTCTCTGAAGAGTGCTTCATCTAGGCGAGGGGGGGGGGGAGAGTCTGGCGTAAAACGGTGGAGACACATTAGGGTTTTCATCCGAGAGAGAGAGAGAGCCCCTTGCCCTCATGCTCTTAGCATTTATATAGGTAAGGGTAATTTACAAACAGCCCCTTAGTGGGGGAGAAATCCATGTGCCACTACAAAGAACTCCTATTGGGCCTCTTTAGGGGAATTGACCCATATGAATATGGGCTTCCCTCAAGGCAGGTTTTTTCCCCCAACATTAGCCCTCGGCTACTAGGTTATGGGCGGTGCTACATGACCTAGTAGATGTTTCATACAAAAGAGGCACAATACAACTTGGAACTCGGCTGCGAGGACTGCCCTTCGCAACCTATACGTGCGCGCCTCACTAAAAACTCCATCCCAAAAACCCTGTGGGAAAAAAGGGCATGGAGAAAAGAGCACGCGCACATTTCTGACCTATACACATTCTAATTCCGAAGGTACCAACCCCTGAATGCCTTGTTTTTTCGGATGTCTTCACCTTTGGGCTTCGGCTTCTCCTTCCATGACATGGTTCGCTGGCTTTGTCTGGCACGTAGGTCTTCATCTTCGAGGTCTTCTACCGCGGAGATCTCCCTCTTTGTGCCTTCTCGGCGAAGGGGTCTTCACTTCTGGGCCTTCGTCTTCTGTATCTTCTCACGAGCGCCGGGCAACACCTTCGCATTCTAGAGTTGCTGGTCCTCCGGTATGCTCCCCTAGCCCCTCTTGGCCGGCGCTTGTGATGAAATCCTCCGTCTTCCATGGTTTAGTCGATGTAGATGTAGTAGTGGAAGTAGATGTTCGGACTGAAGTTGCCGATGAGCCCCTCAAGTTGAAGTGGTTGATGAAGGTGTGGTTGACCTTTTGTTGAAGGGGTTGATGTAGCCCCTCGAGCCCGGCGACGATGGTAAGTCGTTGTGAGTCATTGTGCTGACAGTGTTGACGAAGACTCCCGAGCTGTTGTGGTAGTTGGAGATGATGGTGGAGCCCCTCCTGCAAAGGTGCTCGGTGTGGTCTTGTTGGTGTAGACGACGAAGGTGTTGGTGAAGCCACTCATACCGTCATGTTGATGGTGAGCCTTTGTTTATGCTGAAGGTGTTGGCGAAGGCCCTCCTGCAAAGCTGCTTGGCGGAGGCCGTCCTGAAAGAATTTGTTTTGGCGGAGGCAATGTTGGTGAAGCCATTGAAGATGGTGGCGAAGCCCCTCTTGCCGAATAGCTTGGCGAAGGCGATGTCGGCGTGGATGTTAATGCTGCTTGGTTGTGGTCGCGCGAGTGCCGTGGAGGTCGTTCGCGCCCATTAGCCTTTGGCTTAGGGCGACGGAGGGTCCTCGTTCTTAAGCTTTCGTCGAATATCGTCTTGCTTTGCAAGTTTTTCGACACTAAACAAGACATTGGCTTTTCTTCTTGCTGCAAAACATGGTTAGTCATTTTATAATTTTGTAGGAGCGAAGGTCCCGATGCCTGACTATGGACAGGTCTTTTTCGGGAGAAGCTTTCCCTGATGCCCGACTATGGACGGGTCTTTTTCGGGAGAAGCTTTTTGAAGCTTTTTGAGTCTCTCGTAATTTTTGAAGCTTTTGAGAGTGACGGCCCCGATGCCCGATTGCCCGCATGTGTCTTTTTCAGGTTACCGTGGTGCAATGCGTTTGTGTAATGCATGTATGTATGTCATGATGCAAGTGAATGAATTTGCGCAAGAACATTAAGAGGTAAACATATGATACACCCCGCAAAAATGGTAGTTATGTTTGAATAGAAAATAAGTTCCGCACATAAAAAGTAATGCACTCGAAAGTGAGAGGGTTATAGTCTCGGGCGGCTAGCTTAAGGCTGCCATGCATTTAGGAATCTGCAAAGTTTGTTTTCTCGTGAAGATTAGCTTAAATAATACTAGGGTTGATGCATATTAGAAAGATCCAAGAATGAGAAATTGAATCTTACATCCTGCAAAAAATAGATAAAGTGTTAGCGTTAGAGGGTTTAATGCTTTAGTGGTTGTCTAAGGTCAATTGTTGATAGAAGTCCCCGCTGGATGACGAAGACCGCTGACCACGAAGGGGCGATGACCGATGAAGGCTGCTAACCGACTAATGTCAATGACCGACGAAGGCCGCCGACTAACCAAAGGCCAAAGACCGGCGAAGATTGTTGAATGATGAAGCCCAATTACTGACGAAGGCTGCTGAATAACCGATGATAGATGAAAACCACCGACCGATGACGATAGCCAATAATCGATTTAATGCCGATAGGCGGCGAAGGTTGCTTTGAGAACCGTTATAAGAGAAGGCCGTAAAACTGCCGATGAAACCCAATAACGGCGAAGGTCGCTGTTTGATGGATGATATCAATGATAGATGAATACCACCGACTTATTGATGTATTTCATGAGAAGCACCGACTAATGGAGAGTACCGACCGATGAAGGCCAATAGTCGACGAAGGTTGCTAAAAACCAAAGGCCAATGATTGACGAAGGTTGCTGAATGATGAATCCCAATGACTAGCGAAGCCTGCTGAAAACCAATAATAGCTGAAAAGCACCGACCGTGATGAAGATCAATAACCGACGAAGGCCGATAGAATAATCAAGTCTGCTGATTGGTGAGGACAACTGACTAATGAAGGCCACTGACTTATGAAAATCATTGACTGGTAGAGAGTACCTGACTGATTCAAACTTGAGAGTTGTCGGGTATAACGAAGGCCGAACATTTAGAACCGTTGTGACTGTTTTGTGTTGGAGAGGTGAAAAGATGTATATAATGAAGAAAATATACTATATGGGTTAGAGATACTTACAGTGGTGACGCCCTGCATGTTAGTAATAGAAAAGAGATTCAACAAAATTTAATGGAAAGGTTTTTTTAGTTAGCCGATTAGGGTCAAGCATATATAGCCTTCGGGCTATGCTTTGGGTGTGGCGAAGGTTGCAACAACTTTGTGGTCACATCGGTGACAAGTTGCATACGAAGGTTAATTTTTGGAATTTTTCTCGAGAGATGAAGGTTAAATCAAATTAAGACAAAATAAATTACAAGAAGAAAAAAAATATTAGGCATTGTAAGCTCGTGAGAAAAGGTGTTTTCAACATCAATAGTGTGCATGCATAATTCAGATAATTGTACAGTGATCTGAAAAATGAAGGTTGGGATCATCAAGTTCAAATATTAGGACGAAGTGCTTAATGAGAGCAGAGATTAATGTACTTTGATGTGCAAAGGTACCAGGTTGAAGCTGGATACTTATCTGTTATTATAGCGCTGTGTTGGCTCGTGCGTAGATAGAGCCAGGCGAAGGTATAGCCCCAAAAACCAACTATTACAGAAGATGTATGCCAGCATGGTTCTAGAATACCAGCTGAAGCCTGCCTGCGGTAGATAAGCCAGAAGCCCAGAAAGCTAGTCCTGAAATTTCAGCCTTCTGAAATGATTTGGATAAAAGCAATTGGCATGGATAATCATCATAAAAGCTTAGTGTTGCGGTGGTTCAGTTGGCAGCGGTAGTAGTCGAAGGTTGCAGGTTCGAGACCTGCAGATGGTTGCTTTTTGGCGCATTTTTTGTGTTAGTATAGTATAAGCAAGAAATTTGAGGCGAGGAAGTGAAAGGTATACACTTGTCGACCGAACGTGATAGAAAATTTCCGAAGGTTCCCGAGGCCCAGAGAGGTACTATTTTCAGTGCTTGCCCTCGTCCACTTGATGAAGGTAGAAGGCGGCGTTGGCGGCGCCAGCCCCGGCAGCAGGCAGCGGCAGCCCCCCCTCAGACCAAATCCTAGATCCGTCTCTGTATATGGGTCAGGACTCCGTCGTCGTGTCTGTGAAGGCAGCGGCAGCCCCCCCTCAGACCAAATCCTAGATCCGTCTCTGTATATGGGTCAGGACTCCGTCGTCGTGTCTGTGAAGAGACTTGAGGCTTCGTGTCTTCGCCAGGTCTCGATCGTTCAGCGAAGGTGGTCCAGTTTTACAAATGAAAAATTCCGAGAATTCCATCTGCGCGAGAAAATGAGCTTCACAAGAGAACCCAAAAATCCCGAAGGTTCCAACAAATCAGGGTGATGAAAAATCAAGAGGGCTTTGCGGAATAAATAGCTCTTCCAGCTTCACAAATCGAAACCCAGCTCACAACTGACAAGTTTCGGTTTCCGAAAATCAGGAGCACGGAAGTTCCCGTTTCTGGTTTTTAATGGTCTTATGCTTATCAAATAATCTGCAAATATCAAAGGAAAACTTGCATGGCCTTTTGGTTAGCAGATAAAGAGGATGCTTGTGCTGACGTTTTTTTTTTTAGCAAGCGATGGTAGGGTACAGTAAACAATAAAAAGTACACCTTGGTTGCCGCAATATACGAGTTCGAACCTTCGTTAGTCGGATGGCAAATAGGCCACAGCTTATTACCTTCGGTTGTTGGGGCACATGTGTCGGCAATATCAGGAAATGGTACCAACCTTCGCTAGCTAGACTGGATCCAGGGACCTTCAGAGGTCTAGGATGAACACCTTCGCGCAGCGGGGGCACCTTCAGCAGCGCGAAGGCCTTCGGGAGGTTTTCTGGACGACTTAGTCGTCGGATGACGCGGCACCAGCCTACGTACTTGCGTTCTAGCCGGAGGCCCTGCATTTGCTGAACCAAAAGTCTTGCGTGTTCCTGCTGGTTAGGTGGCAAATTAAAGTTAAGTTAAAAGAACTTGTTTGGTGACTGTCCGAAGCTTGTACACAAGTAAGCTGTTTGCTCGACGTCGGAAGGCTTCTGATGCCAAAGGCTTCACGCGCAGCAGTCGGCGAAGGCTTCGGGACGCCAGAACCTTCGCCGCCTAGGAGCTTCGTGCTGTGTAGGCTCGATTTCAGCCTTCGTGCATGCGCTGTCTGCTTGACCGTTGTCGGTTGCTGAACCTTCGCCCAGCTTCGGCGCGGCGCTATAGCTGCGAATGATGACGTGCCTGGCGTTCACCTCCGCCTTGCCGACGGCGAGAGCGCAACACGGATAGACGGGTGCGTTCTGATTGCTGAGTCCCTCGGCGGCGGCGTTGCGGCGTGGGAGGGTGCACAGCGCGCTGAGCCGTCAGCGTCGTGGGGGTTGAGGGCGACCTCATCGCACGCCGCGACGCGCGGCCTGGGAGTGGAAGGCGAGCGCGGAGGTGGCAGCCGATGGGTCTGTAAGAGCGCGCCGAGTTCTGCGGCGTGGGGAGTCGTGGTGGCGGATGCGGGCTTGCTTGGCCGGAGCTGGGGCTGCACTTGAGCTTTGCACGTGACTGTTGGAGCTTTGCCCTAGGGGGCTTGCCTTCGCGAGCCCCCAGCTTGGGCCAGAGACCTGCGCACAGGCGCAGCTGGTCGACCCTTGATACACTGACAGTGAGCCGAAACCTCATGGGCTGGAGCCTTCGGAGCTTGCCGAGATTGTCACCGGCGACGCGAAGGTTGATGGATCAGCCTGGCTTCCTCCTGTTGACTTGGTGCAGCCGGCTCGAAGTTGTGCTGTTCAGGTTCAAGGTCGGCGTTGTCGACGGTGTTCCTGAGGCGGCTTCTGATGTGCGTTGCTTCTGATTGTGCGAACGACAACGACTTCGACGCAGATGTTGCGACGCCAGCCTTTGGGCTTGCGTTCTAGTCAGTGGGCGGTGGCCCTGTTGCTGGCGCCTCCGCGTGCCCACGTCAGGTTGTTGCTGGCACCTCCGCGTGCCCAAGGCCAGCCTTGCCATGGCCTTGCTCCAGGACGGGAGAGAGAACATAGCTCGACCTGCATTTACTCAATCCAAAGAGAAGCTTTGCGTTCCTGCTGGTTAGCTCTTACGGGAAGAAATCTCTTGAATGAGTCTTCATTGCTTTCTAATTTTTACTGATTGATTGATTGATTTTATTATTATTATTTTTTATTTTATTATTTTTTAAGCCGAAGGCTTTTTAGGACCTTCGCTGATTCACAGTGGAGATTTCTGATGGAAGCCGCGGCAAGAGCCTTGCAAGATTTATCTGCAGAATTTGCTTCCTTTACAACAAAAATGGTACGGCATTTTGGTTGCTGGCGGAGGTGTGCGGTGGCCCATCCGCCCATGCAGGTCTTAACAATTTTTGCATGATTTTGCAACTGGTAGAGTAAAAATCGTAGCAGAAGTGCCGAAGGTGACTTATCTCCGGAGCGTCGAAGGCTTCCGAAGGTTCGCAGAGTGCTTTCACCGCCGAAGGTGACTTATCCGCGGAATGCTGAAGGCTTGCGAAGGTTCATGTCGAAGGCTCGACCTCGACGTGTGAAGGTAGGGCACCTGACCTGCGTATGCACATGCCACAAAAACTTTCTTCGGAGGTTCTAAAAGGATCATCAAACCTTCTCAAAAAATTATACGTGCCGAGCACGGTGGGCGCCAATGTTGGGACAAAAGTCCCGAACAGAGTTGAGAGGTGAAGGCTTTCTGGAGAAGGTATGAAAAGGCCGGACGGGTTGGAGAAGGTCCGCCGGCGGCTTCGGTGGAGGTCCGGGCCGGCGAAGGTCCGGGCTGGTGAGGGGAGTTGGCTGGAACCTTCTCCCGGTGGACGGTCGGTTGGAGGAGGTTCCCGGGGAGGCGGAGAAGGTCTTCGGCGAAAGTCGACCGGGGAAGTTAGTTGGAACCTTCTCCCGGTGATGGTCGGTTGGAGGAGGTTCCCGGGTGGCCGGAGAAGGTCTCCGGCGTAAAAGTCGGCCGGGGAAGTTGGTTGGGACCTCCTCCCAGCCACCGGACAACCCGAGAAGGTTCTACAAGAGTGCTTCATCTAGGGAGGGGGGGGAGAGAGGCGTAAAAAGGTGGAGACACATTAGGGTTTTCATCTGAGTGAGAGAGAGAGAGAGCCCCCTTGCCCTCATGCTCTTAGCATTTATATAGGTAAGGGTAATTTACAAGCAGCCCCTTAGTGGGGGAGAAATCCACAGGCCACTACAGCAACTCCTATTGGGCCTCTTTAGGGGGAATTGGCCCATATGAATATGGGCTTCCCTGCGCAGGGTTTTTCCCCCGACACTTTTCTACAAACCCATCTAGGGCATCGCTTTTGTTGAGGTAGTGTGTAGGTCGTGTATATGAGTTGTAACCGCTGCACTTGTATTGATCGTGGTGACCATGAACGGCACCCACGTTCTAGGCATGTACTCTGTATATGTACACCTGAGATCAACATGGAATGTTGTTGGCTCCACTTCTTTCTCTCTACATGGTATCAGCTTGACTGGGTTCTCTTCCTCCCGTCGCTCAACCGCTTCCCTTGCGCACGCCGCTTCCGTCGTGCACGCCGCCGGCGCTCGCCGCACCGGCCGCCTCCTCCTTTTTTTTCCCCATCCTTCCACGCCATGGATCTCAACCCCGTGTTCGACGGCGATGCATCTGACGCTGTCTCCTCCTCTTCTTCTGAATCCTACACCGATCCCACCTTTACTCCTCCCACTGCCACTGTGCTCCAGACGGTGAACATCAAGAACCACATTCCCGTCGAGCTTGACATTGCTGAGTCGAACTACACCGAGTGGAGGTGCTTCTTCGATGCCTTCATCGGCAAATTTGGCCTCAGCTCTCACCTTTCTACTCGTCCCACCGCCGACAACCGTCGTGATCCCGACTGGGCCATGGCGGACCAGTGCATTCTCTCTTGGATCTACAACACGGTGTCCAAGGATGTGCGTGTGATTGTGCGTGCTCCCAAGGCCACTGCGTTTACGATCTGGAACGCCATCCGCGAGCAGTTCCGTGACAATGAGCTCCACCGCGCGGTCTACCTGGAGGCCGAGTTCCGGAGCTTGGTCCAGGGCGACATGGATATCTCGGCGTACACCGGCCGCCTGAAGCGGCTCGCCGACGCTCTGCGCGACGTCGGCCAGCCTGTCCACGAGACTTCTCAGGTCCTCAACATGCTCCGTGGATTGAGCCCCAAGTACCACCACACCGTTCCTGTCATCACTGCCAAGGATCCGCCGCACACCTTCCTTTCGGCGCGTTCCTATCTGCTGTTGGAGGAATAGTACGATAAGGAACAGGCCAAGTCGACTGCCCATCAGGCGCTCTTCACTGCCGGCGCTCCACGGCCTCCTGCTCCCTCTCCTGCTGATGGTGGCTCCGGCTCTGGATCAGGCGGCGGCTCTCAGTCATCTGCTCCGCGTCCTCCGGCTCCTGGACGTGGTGATGGGAAGCGCGGTCGTGGCCGCGGTCGTGGCCGCGGCGGTTTCCAGAACTCCGGACCCCGCCCCACCTCTGGTTGGACTCCTGGCCAGCATCCATGGACGGGCATGGTCCAGGCATGGCAGATGCCCTTCCGCGTCCCGGGTGCCGGCGTGCTGGGTCCCCGCCCTGGTGGTCCACCGGCTCAGCAGGCTTACTTCGCCGGTGTTCAGCCCCCGGCGCCATACTACTCTGGTGTGCCTTCCCCGTACGCCCACAACAGCGCTCCACCAGCGGCTCCGCCATCGTCCCAGTCTTCCCCTGCTGATGTCTGGAATCACCAGGCCATGCTCGCCGCGCTCACCACGTCTGCTGTTCCTCCTGGTGGACCACAACCCTCCGAGTGGTTCATGGATACTGGTGCTACATCCCACATGTCGAACAATGCTGGTAATTTCCCCACCTCTCTTCCTGTCACACATTCATCCCCTATTACTGTTGGCAACGGCGATCTTCTTCCTGTTACACATACTGCTTCCACAGCCATTGCCACTTCTAAATTCCCACTGCGTCTGAACAACGTTCTCGTGTCCCCTCCTCTTGTTAAAAATCTTTTATCTGTTCGTTCTCTTACTCGGGACAATAATGTCACTGTCGAGTTTGACGCTTTTGGTTTTTCTATCAAGGACATTCCGACTCGCACGGTGCTCCTCCGATGTAACAGCACCGGTGACTTGTACCCCCTGGTGTCGTCCTCACCGTCGGCGTTCGTTGCCCAGGCTCCGTCGGTTGATCTCTGGCATCGACGTTTGGGTCATCCCGGACGTCAAGCTCTTCGTCAAACTTTGCCTAGTCTTGAGTTTACTTGTTCCAAGACAGAGTCTCATTCGTGTCAGTCATGTCAGTTTGGTAAACATGTCCGTCTCCCCTTTTCAGTGTCAAACTCTGTTAGTTATGTTCCATTTCAGATTGTCCATGCTGATGTATGGACATCTCCAGTGTCGAGTTGTTCTGGATTCAAATATTATCTGGTGTTAATTGATGATCTCACTCACTATGTGTGGACGTTTCCTTTACGCCATAAGTCTGATGTGTGTGCTTGTCTTCTTACTTTTCATGCTTATGTGAGTACACAGTTTCAGCTACCTCTCATTTCTTTTCAAACAGACAACGGTCGGGAATTTGACAATAACACCTTCCGTAATTACCTTGCTCACCATGGCATAGCTTTTCGCCTTTCTTGTCCCTATACATCTTCTCAGAATGGCAAAGCTGAGAGGATCATACGCACTCTGAATGATTGTGTACGAAGCCTTCTTTTTCAGGCTGGAATGCCGTTTCAGTTCTGGGTTGAGGCCCTTTCCACTGCTACATTTCTTCTTAATCGGCGGCCATGTCAGGCTAGTGGCCACCTTACCCCGTATCAGCTGCTCCTTGGTGCACCACCTGATTACAGTCATCTCCGGGTGTTTGGTTGTCTTTGCTTTCCGAATTTATCTGCCCAAACTCCCCATAAGCTTAGTGCTCGTTCTACAGCCTGTGTCCTTCTTGGATATCCCTCAGATCACCGTGGGTACCGGTGTTTTGATCTTGCCACTCGCAAAGTGATTACATCTCGGCATGTTACCTTTGATGAGAGCCAGTTTCCCTTTCACCGCACCCAAACTGAAATTTTACAGCAACCAACCCCTGCACAACATCCGACAACAGATGCTGACACTCTCATTCTTCAGTCTGTTTTGCCTCCTGCTGCTCCAGCTGTTCCACTGCTTGACACCCCACCTGCTGCACATCAGCCTCCTGATTTGGGGTCTCCGGCTTTGTCTCCTATGCTTGCTGACGCATCTCCATCGCCTACTGTGTCAGCTAGCACTTCTTCTGTTTCAGTGCCACAGCCTGCACCGCCAGCCCACCCCATGGTGACTCGTGCCAAAGCTGGTGTTTTCAAGCCAAATCCCAATATGCTCTTAACACTGTGGCCAATTCTTCTTCACGCCAACAAATTTCACCCCTGCCATCTTCTGTGCGTGTTGCTCTCCGTGACCCAAATTGGCGTGCGGCTATGGAGAGTGAATTCACTGCACTAACGGCCAATCGGACCTGGCGGCTAGTTGATCGGCCGGCTGGTGCTCATATTATTTCAGGCAAGTGGGTATTCACTCATAAGCTCAAACCAGATGGTTCTCTGGATCGCTACAAGGCCCGATGGGTTGTCAGAGGTTTCACACAGCGTGCTGGGGTAGACTTTGGGGAAACTTTCACACCAGTTGTCAAACCAGCCACCATTCGCACAGTCCTCACCATTGCAGCATCCAACAAGTGGCCAACGCGTCAGCTCGATGTGTCAAATGCTTTTCTCCATGGAAATCTCCGAGAGCATGTTCTATGTCAACAACCCACTGGGTTTGCCGATTCTCAGCGTCCCAAGGCTGTATGTCTTCTTGATAAGTCTCTGTATGGGCTCCGACAGGCTCCCCGTGCTTGGTTTGATCGGTTTGCTGCATTTGCTGTTCGTCTGGGTTTCTGTCCTACCAAGTCAGACTCGTCCTTGTTTGTGTTGAGACGTGGACAACAGGTGGCCTACCTCCTGCTATATGTTGATGACATGGTGCTTACTGGGTCTAGTACAGCTCTCCTTCAACACATTGTTGATTGTCTTCGTGCTGAGTTTGCAATCAAGGACCTTGGCGAACTCCGATTCTTTCTTGGTATTGATGTCAAGCGAACAAGCAATGGCTTCTTCTTATCCCAACAACGGTATGCTGACGATGTTCTGGACAGGGCTGGAATGATGAATTGTAATCCTTCTCCAACACCGATTGATGCTAAAGGCAAGCTGTCTGCTGATGGTGATCCAGTTGAAGATGCCTCCAATTATCGAAGTCTGGTCGGGGCGTTGCAGTATCTTACCGTCACTCGGCCCGATTTGGCATTTGCAGTTCAGCAAGTATGTTTACATATGCATGATCCCCGTGTTCCTCACCAAACACTGCTGAAAAGGATCCTACGATATGTTCGGGGAACAAGCAACCTTGGATTACACATCTGTGGCAGCCGAGATCTATCCATCACAGCTTATTCTGATGCTGATTGGGTAGGATGCCCTGACACTCGGGGTTCCACATCTGGCTTTTGTGTCTTCTTGGGCAATGCATTGGTGTCGTGGTCATCCAAACGGCAACCAACCGTCTCGCGTTCTAGTGCAGAGGCGGAGTACAGGGCAGTGGCAAATGCAGCTGCAGAATGCATCTGGTTGAGACAGCTGCTTGGCGAGCTGCAGTGTGTGGTGACCAAGGCCACCGTCACATACTGTGACAACGTCTCAGCGGTATACATGTCAGCCAACCTTATTCATCACAAGAGAACGAAGCACATCGAGTTGGACATTCATTTTGTCAGAGAGCGTGTCCAACTTGGTGATCTACGAGTTCTTCATGTGCCAACCGGAGAGCAGTATGCTGACATTATGACCAAGGGACTTCCATCCTCGACATTCTCAGCGTTCAGGTCCAGTCTGTGCATCGACGAGCTGAAGCATGCGACTGCGGGGGGGTGTTGAGGTAGTGTGTAGGTCGTGTATATGAGTTGTAACCGCTGCACTTGTATTGATCGTGGTGACCATGAACGGCACCCACGTTCTAGGCATGTACTCTGTATATGTACACCTGAGATCAACATGGAATGTTGTTGGCTCCACTTCTTTCTCTCTACAGCTTTCAGCAAGCTTCTCCCGTTCCTCCCCCTTGCATGCGTTCCAATTCTCCTACCAGAGTTTGATGATAGATGTCGAAAGACAAGCAGGATCGGATGGGGGCATCAAACGTACACTAACTTGTATGCGACACCTCTAACTAAAGTTTCAAGTGCGAGAAGCGGCCGATTGGTACAGCGACTCAGCGATGCCTGTGGCCGCCATGCTCTATCGTCTGTGTATCTCTGCATGGTGCAGGGGTGAGAAAGTAGATCCTAATAAGTCGGTACATGTGTGTACATCTCTGCATGATGGCATGCGATGGCCCTGGATGAATCATTTTCCATGCATTGCCTCCTCACGATTGATCGTCACTGCAGAAACTGACTTGCTTGAACTTAAGATTGCATCCCTAGCTATGTATCGACGTGACGACCTCCAAGATCAGCAAGATGTGCGCCGATAGCAAATTGCGACCAAGGTTAGACCGAGAAAACAGTGTACACAGCTACAAGGCGCCTGTCATCAAAGGTACGTAATGCATCCATGCATCTCTACGTAAACAATATAAATATTCGAGTTACTGCTTATTTAGTTTTGGGGAAAAGAAAAGGGATGATGTACCTATAAGTTATCCGTAACTTAATATATAATCACTTAGAATTAGACAACCTAGCTAGGAAGAAAATGCTTTCTGATTCGCCAGGGAACCAATAATCCAAGCCAGTCCTATCAACTACCAAAGCATGTTACAATTTCTATCAAGCATGTGAGTTTATGCATGGAGGAAGCCAGCGTCCGGCCATGCATCAAGAGGAGGGAAGGACGGCCGTGTGCCAGCATCATTGGGATGAAAGGAAGGGCATGGGCAGGTGTTTGTCAACTCCACCGCCATCTACTTCATCCAGGTCCAGATGAGAATGACAGGACGCCAACTCAACAAGGTGCCAGCCAGCGGCTGATCCTAAGTCACGCAGGCCCCCGGAGCCATGATGTCCGACGTTCATGCAATCTAGACCTTAGCAGCCAGGGAACGGGAACTTGGCCAAGTTCCCATTCCCATGTTCCACGTTTCGGGTTCCGGAAACGCGAATGTTCCCGTTTCCACGTGTAAAATAACATTCCAAGTTCCCGTTTCCGTTCCCGTTCCAAAACAGGGAACGGGAACGTGGCTGTTAAGATCTAGACCAATATTGGCACCGGACGCACTTGCAAATTAACTAAAGATGTGGCCATCTTGCTAGATCCTATATTTTTAATATTTAATTTGTCTCCTCCTTACTTCGGCATGGTCCATAAAATTTAGGTGAGACTGGACCAGAAAAAGAATTGTCAAGCGTGGAAAAATATCACTCGCAAACCACATAAAGTTCACTTTAATTTATATTAACACTCATGATAATAAATTTTGTATGTTGTTATCTTGAAATAGTTTAAAAAGTTTGATTGAAACAATATATCATATGAATATTAGTAATTTAATTTAAAGCATTATTAATAACTAGGAAATATGCCCGTGCGTTGCAACGGATAACAAAAACTTATTTATTTAATATTTAATTAATAGTAGAAAGCTAGGTAATTATATGTTTATGCTCATAAGTGTGTATATCCATCCTAGAATATAATTTTATAGGATAGTAAATAATCGTCTGAATTATGAAAACAAAAAAAACATTGGAATATATGCCTGTTGCAGTGGAAGAAAAAAAAAGATATAAAATATTATATAACAATAAAGATATGATTTTTTTTTTTTTTTTTGTTATTAACAAAGACATAAATATTGTGCTTTATACAAAGGACAGTATAGACAAACATTAACTTGAATCCAAGGATCCAATTCAGCATGTCAAATTAAGAGATAGATGAACAAATCTCACAGGCACAGGTGACATCTACAGGTAATAGAGTATAATCTCCTATACTTCTCGCGATGTTGCTCCGAAGTGCTTACCTAGACTCGAACCCTACTGTCGGCTGCCGTGGGCTCAACGCTTATGAGGCGCATGTCCACGACCTACACCAGCTACTTCAGCGGCGGGTTGTTCCAGCTGGACGCGGCAACAGGCAGGACGACCACGTTGTTCGACCATGACACAACACTACGTGGACCAGCATGACCTCGCTGGATTCAGGGCTGGTGTATGAGCTGAGCACAAAGACTAATTAGCTAGTCGTGGGGGTGCAGGCACTCCCGGTAGATCTGTGAGACCGCAAACTCGCTTGGCGTGACCGTCTAGCTTGCTACACGAGACACGGGCGCGACACTCGGCTGCAAGATTAAAAAATTTGATCGTCGAACTATAATAGATATCACGCTGCCACTGCTCATCTTGCAACACCGCTAGACCTTTTTCCCTGTCGTTGAGTGATGGATCACTGATTCGATTTTTGATTTATATATAACAACCGGGACGTGTTTGTATAGGAAACGAGCGTCGTGCCGTTTGTACGTGGCCGTGACTGTTAGCTGTGAGCCATTTGTACGTGGCCGTGACCGTGAGCCGTAAGTGAGTATGCTACTGAGTCTATTCCAAGTGGGTTATGTACGTGGCTGTGAGCCGTGAGCGTGTAGCCGAGTATGCAGCTGGGCACGTGAACGTAACTGTGTCAAGTAGAGATGAGCATGGCCAGCATACCATAGCCTTGGATATTGTTTAGGCGTAGATTCTTGTTGCTGGCTTGGACTCGGACTCGGAAGATTAATTGAAATTGTTTTCTACAGAAAAACTAAACGAAACTGAATCAATCTCTTAGTTGGACGAAAAAAGAGGTGGACGAAAAATATAGACGGAAAGTTTTGCCTCTTTAGTATTAGGTATAGGTATAGATAGATACAGATATAGATATAGATACAATAAAATAAATTCAAACTCTTGATTTCCATGGTTCATGTCAAACAACTATTTATGCCATTGTAAGAACTAAGAGGATAGCCTAGGACCTAGAATATCGTTTTTAAAAATGAAAATAGAAATTTTGAATAAATGATACAATGAGCATTAGTATTTCAAATTAGCATGTGTATAAAATATTACAACCACTAGATCAAAAAGCTAAAAGTTAAAATATAGATTTTTATGATATCACATAAAGGGGTGGAATTGGAGTTTATATAATCTAATTTTGTATTTCATCAAATTGATAGATTATTATAGTCACTACTATAAATAGCTGTTGTATGAATTAATAAGCTCAAAATTTCATCAAATTGTTGCACCTAAACAATCAAAATTTAGGTGCTATGTAAAGAAAAAACCCAATGAATATGGATGAAAATGCGTTAAAATCATTAATTAATATATTATCAGAACTAATATAGACTATAGAGTATCCATTATAGCTATTATATTAGAATATTAATAAAGAGAAAAAATATAATATATTAGTAATTTTCATTAGTTAGTGTCTCCTAAGATTCTAACCCGTGCAAGAGTATGGATTGGTGAACTAGTTAGTATATATACATATACAAACAATTAAATTAAAGATGAGGCAAGTCTATGCAGCCAGATTTTGTATACTAGATACCACAGATTTCTAGACATGGATCCTTCCCTCGTAGTACATGCGTGCGCTGCAAGTTGCTCGTTATGAAACGACATAATAATCATCAAAGAAAACAAGGAAAGAGAGGAGAGAAGCAACCAATCAAACGTACCTCAAGATTTTGTGCGGCGGTGGCAAGACAAGGAAATATATAATAATAATTATTATTCAAAGGCAGAAGACCGTACCCCAAATGGCCACACCTACCCCAAATGGCCACACCAAATCCATGTCACCCTGCCGTTTTCCTATAGAAAAATGAAAGAAAAAAATACACCTAGAATATACAGGAAAAAAGCGTGAACCATCCATCTCTTCATGCTTTTTTGGTCAATTCAAGAGGTGGACAATTTTGATGGATGACAAGTCCTTCTATCATCTGTAAAATTGAATTTGTTATATTTTTGTGGAACATATTACCCAAGATGGACAAATTTGTTCTAAAATATTTATTCTAAAATATTTATTTTACATGCGAATCAGTGAATAAATTTGTTATTTAGAGAAATTTGCATATGAACAGTTTTCCACGCCTTTAGCTGCATTACAAGTATTTTATATACACAGACTAAGTTTCACATCTAATCTAGCCAAACGACCTTTTGCTTTTCATCGCACAGTTGTTTTTCCATGGCTCAACCAAACAAGGTGATGCATGAGGCATGCCTAAATATCCAAGTTCCTATACAAGAACGGTTACTACAGAGCGTGATTGGTAGCTCGTATCTACCCGGCCGGCGCAGCATCAGTTGATGCATCTTTCACTTTGTTTTTTAGCTGTGATTGGTATCCTGTGCGCTTCTTGGAGCCTGTACCGAAAGCGATGGAGCAATTTAAAGCCTCTGGGCCTGGCACGTGAAAAACGTGAATGGGATCGGTGCTCATAGCTGCGGGCGTGCATACGTACGTACGTGAGACCAGACAAGCCATTCCTTCCAATCTCACCTCACACCATTTACGGCATTCCTAGGGTCAGCGAGAAGAAACCCAACAGGGAAGGGACGGCAATAAAGAAAAAGTGGTGGGTAACTTCATCATGCCTTCGATGATGCAAGGTAAGGTGCCAATCAAAGGAGTGAGTGAGATGGGTGACGTAGAATCTACCAATTACGTTTTAAAAAAAATAAGATTCTGCATCTATCCAACCAGGCAGTGGTGGACCCAGGATTTGATTAAGACTAGGGCCAAATTTAGTAGTGAAATTATTAAGTTGAGTTCGAAATATCAGCTCTCGCATCAGTTCATGGAATTGCAACATGAACACAAGAAAAATATCATGTCAAAGTCCTTGTTGCTCTTTGTCCCTGTATTCAGAAGAAACAAGGGCACATAAGCAAAAAATAGTAATGTGGCTTAAAGAGACACAAAAGATGATATAAATGCTTCGAAATTCTTAGGTTTTAGTGTTTGACATAGACTAGACATAGGCTAGTTGTTGGATGAGGATGATTGACCTGGAACTGGAACCGTGAAGTTCCAGCGGCAATTCTTACAGATTTGAGTGTTGAAGCCAGTCCAATCACCGAGAGAAACTATACTATGTTGTAGTATATGGATTTGGAATACAGAGAAACTATACTATGTTGTAGTATATGGATTTGGAATACACGTGCAGTTAGTTAGTGTATACATCTACCGCTACTAGACTATTGGTCCATGATCACCCTCTTGAGGTCAAACAGCGGAACAACTTGTTCTCCAGCCCAACGCAAAGCAGGAAGTCATGTACATGGTGAGCCACGATGACTAAAGCCAAGGCCCTATTGGCCCTAGGCCTAAGTCCAGGGGTGGGTCTAGAAATTTCAACTCGGATATATATTCAAAATATGAGAAGCTTAATTTTTTAATAACCTAAACTCTCCTAAATTGTAACACTTATTATATATCATCATCATCATCATCACACTATAAAAGAGTGAGTTTTTTGAGTGGGATCTTCCTCTATAAGAACCATTCGATCTTGATGCGATGTTATATGAGCCCTCCGTTATCTAAAATTTTATTACCCTCCCCAAGATCTTATCTTACATGTTTTAGATGTAAAAAACTCCAAATACAAATAGTGACCTACCCATAATTCCCAGCGCACATAAAAAAAGTGCGTCAATCTCACAGGGACCACGCCGCAACAGTTACGCTGCAGCGCAGCCGCTGGTCACCCGTGCCGCACGCCGCCGCCGGCCGACCCCTCGCGACGCACGTTGCCGCCGCTCCTCCTCTGCCCTGCACGCTATGCCTCAGAGTGCTTGCAGCACTGCCGTGCCAGTGCAGTGAAGAAGTTTTGCTTCAAGGAACTAGCCATCCGTTGAAGGTGATCTAATTTTATTAAGGATTAAGTCCACTTTAGGACCTCCAACTATCGCATAAGTCTAGATTTTAACCTTAAACTTCAAAACTGGATGACATTGGCCCTCCAACTCTTGAAAAAGTTCACTTTTCAACCTTAGGCGGCATTGCAGGTGGTTTTGGCGCATGAACAGTAACTTTTGGTATTTTTGTATAGTACTGATATTTGTTTATTTCATAACTAATTATTGGTACACGCTAAATTCATGAAATTTTTTGTGTAGCCTCTTCATGATGTACTCTACCTAGAAAAAATATGAAACATAGAAAATGAATAGTTTTTGCATGTTTTAAAATTACCTATTTTAATTAATAAGTGCAACTTCTATGATTTTTTGTAGGTCAAAATAAATATCCAAAAATTATGAAAATTGATTTGTGGCTGCTTTATGATGATATCAACCTGTACAAAAAGTTTGGGATGAATTTGAAATATTTAAATAAATTTTTAGTGCACTTATTAATTAAAATAGGTAATTTTAAAACATGCAAAAACTATTCATTTTCTAGGTTTCATATTTTTTCTAGGTAGAGTACATCATGAAGAGGCTACACAAAAAATTTCATTAATTTAGCATGTACCAATAATTAGTTATGAAATAAACAAATATCAGTACTATAGAAAAATACCAAAAGTTACTGTTCACACACCAAAACTGCCTGCAATACCGCCCAAGGTTGAAAAGTGAACTTTTTCAAGAGTTGGAGGGCCAATGTCATCCGGTTTTAAAGTTCAAGGTTGAAATCTAGACTTATGCGATAGTTGGAGGTCCTAAAGTGGACTTAACCCTTTTATTAACTGTCCTATGTGCATTTGGAGCATTATGAACTCTACATACTCTATATAGGTTTGTTCTTCAGGATTTTATTTTTATTTTAGGAAAAGAGTAGGCAAGGAGATAATCGTTTCTTCATTCATGTAATGCAATGGCATTACTATCAAGGGTTCATGACTCACTTCCACAAATATATCTTATTACCGATGGTTCTATCGATGATGGGCATAACATCTGCCAAACTAGAAAACGGAGGTCACCAACAGAGGGTCCTCTAGCGCCTCATCCCACATGTGCGTGGCAGCGGCAAGCGGGTGGGAGAGGTCGACCACGGCGAGATGCCACTGCTCGTTGTTCCCCATGGCACTGCCGCCCGAGGTTCACGTCCCAACCCGAGACGAACAGCGAGCGGATGATGACACTAGTCAATGCATACCGCTTGAAGCGGCAGTTGAAGCAGCAGTTGAAGCAGAACACCACGACATGCGCCACTTGGTAGGCTTCGAAGCTTTTTCCCCTGTGGGGTGTCTTCTTGCCGCTACGCTGGCCATAGCACTTCAAAGGAGCGGCAGATTTCTTGGAAACGGCCATTGAGCATGCATCTGATCAGCTATAGTTCCTCTAGGACAACGGAAAAATTAGAAATACTGCCAACCATAAGTCATCCTATGGATGAGTTTTATATTGATATCCACGCCTGTGTCGCACGTGCGATATTTGAATAGAGACATGACTGAGCTTCAAGTGGGTTATGTTGGGGCTATACATTAATAATACTGGCTCTGTTTAATTGGAACTAAGAGGTGAAAATTTCATTGTCCAGTTCTCTTTTTTTCGCATTATTTCAAACATCACGATTCATGCTAGATTTTTTAATGTAAGCAGTATGAGCTATGACGAGATGGAAGCTTATGAAGATAGATATTGTAATCTAGAGCATCTTCATGATAGTGCATATGGTAACTCCTTTCAGTTCCCTTTTTCATACTATTTCAAACTTCAGATTTCTTTAATGTAAGCAGTATGAGCTGTGACCAGAGGGAAGCTTATGAAGATGGATAACGTAATTCAGAGCATCTTTATGACAACATATTGTTACTCCTAATTGCCAAACTATGGTAACTTCTGTTTTGAATTACTAGTCCATCAACCCGTGCTCTCGCACGGGGTGCACAATCTTAATTAGAACATAGTTGTATTGGACCAATAAACATTACTTATATTAAATGGTATATATGTTTTGTCACTGTTCATTTTCATCCCTCAATAAAAACCTTGGTTTATTAATAGGATTGAAGTAGGAATCTAGATGACAAGATGAATCATGTTGCGACCTAACTGAAAAGGTAAGAAGAAAGAGCAAAGGATGCTAATCACAACATATATGTTCTATATTTTGTTGGCACCTATATTTTATTGCTTCACAAACAAATTTGGTAATAACTATTACTTGATGATGAAATAATATTCAAGTTGCATTACAGTATGTGATATATAATGATCCATATATAGTTCGTAGTATAACTATATTGATACACCATTTCATAAATACATGGAAAAGTACAACGACTAATTTGCCAACAAATAGTATATACAATCTAAAATATTTATATTATTGACTTATATAAATTGCTACACCATGTTAAGGCATGGTTTAATAGTCCACTTTATATTTAATTACCCGCCTGCTATGATAATAGATAAAATCTATTAGATGCATTAAACTTACATCTAAATTACAACTTCTGTCGTTATTAAAAAATACCCCCTCAAATCGTCTAACTTATCAACATCTTCTATTACATTGTTTAAATAACCATAAAGCATATATATGTTCCTATGTTACCTACTTCTATTAGTATTAACATATTAACATATTCAGATTTGAATAAAATAAAAACTCAGGTTGTGTCGTCATGGAGACTATAATGATGGGTATATTTTTCTCTACTTTTATTTGTATTTTTGTATGATCAACATTGCATCTTCGAGAACATATGAATAGACATATATGTAACATTGACATAGTCTCCAAATATTTTAACATATACATCAACAAATATGGTTGACACATTCTATATATTTTGGCTTATAAAAATCATAGCAACATAGCACCTGGTCATTATTAAGTTAAAATTTATTAATAGAAATACCGACATCTCTCTATCTAATGTTTATTACTTATTTTTTGTTATAAGAGACCATATTTAAAGATTGATACACAAAACCAGATTTAAAGATCGTAATTTTTATTGTAGAAACTGTATCCAGCTATTTAAATTCAAACAGATAACTTTAGAAGAGCACCTGACTTGTGAATTGTCATCTTTGTTTGAAAAATTAATCTACAAACACTTTGTTAGCATACACTATTATTTCCTAAACTTATTTTATTATTTAAAAAATGTCATGGCAATTGCAATGATGCTGATCTATTTTGTGTATCATGCTTGCTCATGTGAGGAATTTTTGCCTTAGACCATCAGCGGCATAAACTGCATGAGTGGATATAATGCATAAGTGTACGTAACTAAGTGTTATTAGTGATGAATTTGTCTTTGCTAGATGTAGCAGAACCGGTCAGACATAGACAAATTCCCTAAATCCCTTTTTTTTAACTATTGCTCTTGCTTTCTAAGAAGTCGACCAAATATATATAACAAAATTTTAATTTTTATAATACATAATTAGTGCAATTGGATAGAACATCATATTTATTTCATAATAAACTTATTTAAAGATACAAATATTATTAATATTTTCTATAACTCTAGCAAAATGTACTACCATTGTCCCTAAAAAAAGTGATTTCTAGAGTTGTCCTAAGTCAAACTTTTTAAACTTTGACCAATTTTCTACAAAAAAGCATTAAGATTTATATTATCAAATTAGTATCATTAGATTTATCATAGAATATATTTTCATATTATGCTTAATTTATGTCATAAATATTGTTACTCTTCGTGATAAAGTTAGTCAATGTTAAAAAGTTTGACTGGCACGGTTTCTAGAAATCATGCACTTTTTTTAGAGACTGAGGGAGTAACATAGTTTGACCAGCACAACTTTAGCGATGATGGTTAGTAAGAAACAGAGGGTATAGTCACATTATAGCTAGAGGTTATATAATATTCAAAAGAGACTTATGAATGAGGATTCAAACTCTGTGCTGGATGCATGCATGGTACGAATCATGTGGTGGAGAGACCGAAGTTGAACGGTGAGCTCCATCGATCACGCAAAAGCATATATCTTTTGCATATAACCTCTTAGTTGCTGCTTGTTGAAATGCATAACCGGTCCCGATCTTCCTTATCAGACAAAGTGCAGATGTATTAGTTGACGCGCCAACAGGGCAGCTGCATGCACTTCCGTATGTCCAAATCCTTCGATCACCACGTTAATTACATTTATATGTGCAAAAGGGCGCCTGCCAGTTTTCCATCTAATAGGTGCACCAGTTCGTCAATGAGACTACGTATGTACTCTAGATAAATCCGGCATGCATGCATGCTGCTTGTGCTGATGATATATCAAACATGTATGCCCAAGCTCAAATAGGAGATTAATTAGCCAATCAATTAAAGGACGGCGAGACTTATACACCACCAGCTGGAGCTGCCAAGAGTTAGACCTGCGAGCTGTACGACGTGACTGGAGAGGGAAGCTCCGCGTAGCAGGATGGAAGCTCGGTGAATAAGAGCGGCGGCGGGGCTTTGCTCATACGACGATATAGAGGACGTGAGGAACAGAATATTGGCAGGTGTTTTTTCCCTCATAATCAATTAGATCTGTTATTAGTATGTGGTGAGTTTTTATTATCGTTAATTAATAGCATTATATATGCTTTATAATGGCAAAGGCACGTAATTAAGATATAAATTCAGGGGTTATTTTAGGGTATTTTCATAATGGCATGGTGGGTAATTTTTTAGAAAAACATAATATAGATCTAACGACTAATAATATTAATGGTGATTAGGGTCCATCAAATCGATGGCCAGATCTTTCTAATTTTTGTGACAATTTTAAGGATTTATTTTTTTTCTAGCGCGTCTAGCGAGAATTAACGTGGTGCCTCCATTGGAGCCTCTAATTAGTAATAGTAAGATTGCATCATGATGTCTTGGTGCCCTCATCGTTCATGGGATTTGTACACGATGAGCCCGTATCTAGGCTAATAACGACATGGCAACCAAACCACACTCAGGATTGTGACACCCCACCCACAGGCGTGGAGTAGGATGCCGTATTGTTGTTACTAGTGCAAAACGCGCTCCTGCGCGCCTAGCAATGGCAGCTGAGTATGCATGTGGTAGTTTTTGTCGAAGTATTATCTGTATATTTTATATAAATTCGACATGCATTGGATGGCTAAGCATATAATTATACAGACGGTGAAGAGATAAAAAAAAATAGAACAAAGACGTCATTGGTGAGGAGCAGGTACACATGGGATCATCACGGTTATATTTTGATATCGTCATATTCAACTTGGATATGCTAAAACAATGTTTATGGTTGCCAGACCTAACAATGCTATAATTCATTAGACAAGAAAAGCATCAATGTTTATCTCATATAAAGGTAAGTCAACATAACAAAGTATCCTAAAGACGGATTTGTATCATGGTCATGATAAGGCAGTAATGTTGGCTGGTAAAATGAGGTACGTTTGTTGTGTCCCTCTGTCGATGATCCAGCAGCAGCATGCAAGTAATGAATTAGAAATGTGCAAATTCAGGCGTTTCCCATGTTTGAGAAAGCAAAGGAATAATTTTAAGCCTCATTGTTGATGGAAGTATTCAACACTGCACGTTGGCCCATATGTAAATAGAGAAAAGGCTACGTCTTTAGATAAATAGATCAATCTGATATACCGAAATCAATGAACTGACCTTTTCAAGAAAACTTATATGCAGTTGTATAGGATAAGAATTGAGTTAGAAATGCTTCCACAATATCTAAGAGCCCACATTCTATATTGAAAGAGGTTTTAGTAAGATGTTAGTGCTACATCAGATATCGACTGCGTAAAAATATCCAAGATTTTAACAGCAATTGGACAAGAGTAATATGAAAGGTTCAAGGTACCTGCAATAGTTGTGAAAGTAGTTTGTTGTAGTGCATCACATCAGGTAAAACAAAGAACCCTTAGTATCACCCAACCAAGGTTTTTTTTTTTTTTTTTTGCTTCATAAGCAATTCATGTAAAATATATTTTTACCCAAACAGCCACATAAAAATGGAATATTAAAAAAATAACTTGTTAATTCTATTGTGTTCTTCACTCAACTCACTACTGAAGGTAAAAGTATTTTAAATTGATTCCTGGTTCATTTCCAAGGAGGAAAAAACACTGAAACTGTACTAAGTTAAGAATGTAGCAAATAAATCACCTTCTGCCTACATACTGGGGACCCGGGTGACTTGTTGCAGCATGCAAGCTGAGGTGAACTCCAAATTTGGGGAAGTATCCAGCTCTGCGCCATTAATTGAGGGGAACCATTAATAAAAGCAGAACACCATGAATCCTCTAGAAAATAGGCCCTTAACTAAGGCAGCAATGTCATCTTTATTAACTTAAATGGAAAAAAAGGTGCATATATTTGACAAAGTTTCAGCCCAATGTAGACCATACAAACTGTTAACCGTTCATTCAATGTTTTTACTATTCAACAATAGAGTTTGTACTCCATGTATATCTTCTTTTTCTTTGTTGGACCAGATATTAGTTGGCATTGGACCAGATATCAGTTGGCATTAATGTCTGCAACCAATTAACAATATGGAGGTTTAAGGTTTTTTTGCCTGCTAAAATTGCACATAAATACTGAGATATACTGTAAATCCTTGGAAAACAAAGAAGCATTACAGAACTAAGCTTAATGTTCATATGGCAATGCTAGTTATTCTCTGGTGTAAAATACAAGGATGTAGAAGGCAACTAACGACTAAGAAGCGAGAACCCTAACAAATACTCATGTCTCTAGAAGAGGCTAACTATAATACAGATCACTGTCGTGTATATATTGTTTGAGATAGGAAAGATGCTCAAGGCATTTTTTTTGTCTCGAAGTGAGTGAGGGATCCTGGACAGACAATATTGGCACTTTTCACATCACCAATAAACCATACATAAAGCAAAGATGTAGTACCTGGTTTTGACGAGGGTGCCTAATGACCTAGGATTTTAAAATAACTACTATGTCATCTGAAACCAGGTGTCCTCATTCCAATAAAAATATATAGTGTAGTAACTTCAATTTAAGTTACAGCATGTTGTAGAAACCATTGGCATGCATTAGCATGGTACCTGCACTCACCATTTCACCAATGCAAAGTGATCAAGGGCCTAAACAAAGGGAGCAATGTTGTCTTTAGTAACTGAAATTGGAAAAAAAAGTGTAAACATCTGACGAAGTTTTAGGCCAATGTGGAGCATATGTTAAATGTTCAATGCACTAAGTCATGCATAGATCGAATAATGCCATAGGAAAAAAAAAATATTGCTAAAGTGTCTTAGCAATGGAGAAAGTAGTTTATTTTGATGCAGTGAAATTACTGTACTGAAAATAAATTAGGCTGGAGTAGGAAAAAAATATTGCTAATAAAGTGTCTTAGAAGTGGAGTAGGTAGTTCATTTTGATGAACTGAAACTATGGCACTGAACATTAATACCCATTTCTTGTGATTCTTTGTGTAAATTAGTGTACTGAACATTAATGTCTTTTAGGACAATCCAAAGCACCAGAAAATCAATATTCTGAAAAGGGCGTAGAAAATTAATATTTAATCTCTTGCTTAAAACCAAAGTCCAATTCTAAGATGAGATGAAAAAAATTCAGTGAACTTTGTTGTTATTAAAAAGCAGGCCAAAAACATGGAGACCCAACGGAGCTTACAGGAACTAAGGACAAGAACAGGACCACAACACCAGTAAAGTCAAGGTTCTATAAACTGCATAGATCATGTACAAGCTCATATAGGAACAATTGACACAGCTGAATGACTATTCCATGTTTTCATTCCACTATAGACTCAAAATGGTACATATGTAGTCAAATAAATAAATCCCTTATTGATTGAAATGTTTATTCAGACCATAGATGTAGAAATACTAAAGTGGAAAATCTCCTTGACAAAACCACTATTGCAATCGAATCACTGATTAAAACCTTGTTTGCTCTAATCTAGGGAGACAACAAAAACTAAATCTGAAAAGAATAAATAAGACAGTAACTTATGTAGGCAGACTGTTGATCCCAAATTCACCTTGGGCACTGTTAATGAGTCCCAGGAATGAGAATCATTTTGTTAGTGATTCTCATGCAAACAAAGAAAATGGCTTGAGCGGTTCACTAACAAAATGATTTTGCCAGAAATCGCTTCTCATACAAACAACTAAGGAATGAGGTTGAAATAAAGAAGATGGTTTGAGTATTTTACCTTTATGTTTGAAAGTGTAAAAGAGATATGTTTTTCTATTTGTTTCCCAACCACTCATATCAACCAACATATCTGTAACAGGAACAAACATCATAGTGTGCAAACAATCATGCAATAATATATTACAGGATTCACCTTATAATATATTAAAAATGGAACACATAGTACTACTTTAATAAGCTTTAGCTGAAAGAAGAATTAGGTCACTTAACACAGACAGTGTAAAAGAGGCATATCTTGTCTGTCTCCAAGAGCCACACTCAAGTACATATTGCTGAACCAAAATTAAGGAACATGATAGATCCTTCATGCTACAAATCACTGGAAACATGTACATATAAAAACCTAAGATCCATCCTCATTAGAGATATCCAGGCAATGAGAAGAACATCAACTGTACAATTACAGCCATATACATGACAATATGACAATATATCATCGAAAGGATATTTCCCCAGTTCTTTTATTAAAGATACTTGTTGCTACCGAAGAAGAATGGAAGAGTGTACATGTGAAAATCAGCAATCTGTGCAGGCTATAACAAGAACATCAATTGTGTAACTGGCGTACACTATATATTTTATCTTTGCAATCTCAGTTTCCTCCAAATATCTGCAAAATCTCTAGACCCTTTCAACTATATCCATCCTCTTTACAGAGTATCAGTAATCAAACTCTAATACAATAACTGAAGGTTGAAGCTACATTAAACTGATGCTCTAATAAAGTTATGGATGACTGCTATCAACCAGCTGTGTTTCATCCGGGATTTGAAGATAGCCTGCAATTGATTAAAGACAGTCTCCGAGGCAAGTGAAACAATTGGGTCAATTGTTCTTGAGAGATGGCTTTGCTATTACTAAGACAAGTCTGGTAGGTATTGTTAGATTATTGCTTGGTAATGAAGAAGAGGAAGCAGGGATCAAGCAGCAGAGGCTGAAGGAACGCCCAGACCTGCTACGGCAGAAGCAAAACACGGCTCACTGACTAAGACACGAGGAAATCGTTGCCAGTATCATAGCAGGAAGAGAAAACAGGGAAGATGAACAGGGCGATTGTCTATGGACTGACCTGCGCAGAAACGCGCCACAGCGCCGTGGGCAGGCCGCGCCCGCAGCCACCGGCAAGGCTCGGCAGCGCCAAGCGTCGTCTGGGCGGCGGCGCCATCAGCCCGTTCAGCGTGCAGCATCCCGCGACCTCTAGCACAGGGCTAGGGTTTTCCTGTAGCGCCCGCGCCGCAGGTCGGCAGCGTCGTCGCCCGCACCACCGGTGCCTAGCTCGGCGAGCCGGCCCGCTGGCTCTGCTGGCTGCACGCGAGGGTTGGGGAGAGGAGCAGGACCGCCGCAGCCAGCGCGAGGGCCGTCACGCGCCGCCGCCAGCACCTCATGGCTCGTACGGAGACCTGGCGACGCCAACCTAGCCTGCACGCCGTGACGCGTGGTGAGGAAGAGGAGGAGGGGCGACGTGGGGAGGAAGAGGGCGGCCTCAGCTGTAGACACCGGACGACGGAGACGACGAGGACAGCGGCAGGAACTGGAATGAACAGAAGGGGATCAGAGGAGGCAGCAGGGAGGGCTAAGCAGGCCGCAGACAGATCCAACCCCGGACCTGTCGCCGCGCTCAACCAGCAGGAACGGAGGTGGGCTCACCGGCGGGGCGGCGCAGAGACCGGATGACGGAGACGACGAGG
This sequence comes from Chrysopogon serrulatus, assembly GCA_015844335.1. Taxonomy (NCBI): domain Eukaryota; kingdom Viridiplantae; phylum Streptophyta; class Magnoliopsida; order Poales; family Poaceae; genus Chrysopogon; species Chrysopogon serrulatus. The sequence continues at coordinate 47,986 of JADLZL010007858.1, forward strand.
ACAGCGGCAGGAACTGGAATGGGCCGGTGACGAAGCTGATAGGTACGGGGAGTGGGGAATAATTGACCGCAACTGAATCTAGAAGGAGATACCAGGAGTTGGAAGCCACGTGCCACCAAGATTCTAATAGAACTTAATAATGAAATCAGCTTCTGAATGATTAATTAGCTTCTAAAATAATCAGGGAAGCCAAATCTGAGCCATAAAAGCACCTAATCAAAGGGTCCATATAATTTTTTAATGGCGTGGATAGTGGTTCTTTTTAGGAGCTTCTCCAACTTTAAACTCTTAAATGTTGTAACTCAAATCAATATCACATACTTTGTCCTATTGAAAATTACATCTACGTTCCTGTTAATGAACAAGTACACTATTGTGCTTTTTATATGTTAGATAGACAAATGCAATTGATCTCACAGCCCTTATTTATCCTTGATATATCCATTTTGAAAATTATGCAGAGATTTATAAGTTATGATCAATGAGTTGACAAGTACAAGTTTAGCTCTAGAATGCAGAATTGAAGTACTCCCCTAGACCTTGTAATTCGCTGTGTAGTTTTTTATTCAAAGTCTGGTCAGTTTTCTATTCTAATGCTACATTTTTTAATGAAATTAGTCGGCAATTTTCTTTAGCATATTTAGAGATCATAGCCAATTTATGTTTGCCATTTTTAGGTTATTGCTTGTCGTTTGAAGGGAATTCAGCTGGGAGCATAACCTTTTGTGTAGCCTTTTTTTCATTAATTCAGCTATGCAATTTTGTCCAGAAAAACTCATTTATGCATGCGTAACTACAGAACAACCGGATGATGACAAGCGTGAAACATAGGTGCCCCTGTGATTAAAAAAAAACTGCTGTGGATTGTTCCAAGCTATTTTTCGAGTATGTGAATTATATTTGCAAATTTAATCCAAATATTAATGCAATGGTCATATGACTTTGAGACTGCTTCTATGTATCTATATATGCATATAAAAATCAGGCTTTATATTTAAGCTCTATGCATTTGAAAAATATTTGTTTGTACAAAGACTGATTTTATATATAATAATTGGATTTAGAAATTTGGTGCATCTCCACTCGTCATCTCCACTCGTCATGTAAACACCTAAAATTAAATCAATAATCACCACAACATATTAGTAGCTTAAGTTGTTCTAGTCCTCCGCAGTGTAAACTTGCAGTACGTAGTACTCCACGCCATGCTGCCGCCACCAGGCACGCTGCACGCCACGCTCGGTGCGCAGCAGCATGTGGCGGCCGCCAGCCTGGGTCCGCCCCTTGAACTCCTCTGCTGCTGAGGGCTGCGGAAACACCGCCATGAAGTCGTCTTCCGAGGGTAAGAGCCGAGTACAGAGACTGATTGCAATCTGCAGAACAACGGCCAACCTCTGGAAAATATACAGATTGCCGAGGAACTCGTCTAACTCTTACTTTCTGGGTTTCCATTAACTGGATGTAGTCTATTTCTCCGCTACTCCCCCTCATTGTTTGATATAATTTGGGCGCAGCAACGTCCCTCCACCCACTAGGTTATCCTAACATCTGTGGTTATTGTTAGAATTTTAGATATTTTTATGAGCAATTTAATTCAAAAAGTTGCAATAATTATAAGGCCAATTTGTGACATCATGTATGTGCTTGTATGACTAGTCAACATCACATGTAGATGACACTAACGATCATGATTTTCGATAAAAACTCTACTGGAAAGATTGAGTTCTTCACAGAGACATACCCACTACTACAGAAATGATTTTGCATGACACTGCGTATTCATTAACCGTGGCGGTTGGGCTAGCCCGCCGCCGCCGTTAATAGAGGGCACGGCTGACGTCGGCCGCCTGTCCAGCGACCGCCATAGGGTTAAAGTCAGTTGCGCTAGTCGACATAGCGGCTGTTGATGTAGTCGTCGTGTTTGATGCAATGCAAAATGGAAGCTATGCCAATCACCGGAGATGTCGTCCTCCGGTTGTAGAAGCAAGTAGTTATGCCATGACACTCTCCAAAAATATGATTACCGGTCTTTATCCGAGCAGATGAACTCATTGACGGCAAACATTCAGGAGGCTCCTAGTCTCCCGGAAACTTATGCGCGCAAGCTTTGGGATGGAAAAGCTTTGGGGGCGCGGAGATATGATGGAACCGAAGGGAAAGACCGATGGGATTAGGTGTCTTTTATCCAACATTCGGGGAAGACGAGAGGATGCAGAAGATGTCAAGCGAGAGTCTCACGCCCAGCAGCAGTCCCGTGAAAAAGAAAGAAACCCGAAACCCATCCGTTCGCTTGGCACCTCGCCTAGCCACGCCCATGGCCTCAGCCAGGCCAGCGACACGTGCGTGTGACACACCATCATCTTTTTCTCAACCTCTCAATATATGGACAAACAAATACGTACTAATTAAGTCGAGTTAATTAACGTTAAATCAAAATCCCATATAGTACGTTATTTTATAACAAACCTACAGTTATTGAATTATTAGATATTGTATGGGCCAAACCCAATAGTTTTTTTTTTTACCAAATAATAAGGTGAGAAATTTTTAGTCCCTCCGTTGTTCGTTCGTTCCAAAAAAATCTCGGCCCATACGACTACTGTATGCATGGGGCCATGAGCATGGCATCGCAATGGGAAGAAATCTAACACAATCCAATCCAGCACTAGTCTAATTTCTTCACAGTTTTTATATATATATATATATATATATATATATATATATATATATATATATATATATATATATATATATATATATATATATATATATATTCTTTGTTTTAAATTATAAGAGGTTTTAACTCTTTTAAATATATTGTTTTTAGAATGAACATAAATAGTGCGTATCTAGAAAAGTCAAAATGTCTTATAATTTAAAATGGATTGGATAAATAATGTTTATAATTTGAAACGTATTGAGTAGTTCTATACGTCATAATTAATTATTCTTATTATTGTACTTCTGGAAGGTACTGCTGCTCTGTTTGTGCTGCTATATAAGTAAGCAATATGATTGGCCGGCCGCATCTATATAAACAGCAAAGGCAAGGTGACATATATAGCCGAGTTGCATGCAGAGCAAGTAGTACATTGTTAGCAATGTCGATGCATTACTTGGCTGCTCTGTCGGTGACTCTGCTGGGAGCTATCCTCCTCCATTTGGCCTTCAAATGGATGAACGGCCGGACGGATGAAGAAGCAGGGATGATGCTGCCGCCGGGATCCAGGGGCCTGCCGCTCCTCGGTGAGACGCTCCAGTTCTTCGCAGCGTCCCCGACCCTTGAGCTAGTGCCCTTCTTCAAACGACGGTTGGAGAGGTATATATACTATACGTACTACCATAAATATACCACATGTCTATTATTATTTAATATTGTAAGTATTTATTTTAGACGCATATTATACATATATATATATATATATATATATATATATATATATATATATATATATATATATATATATACACCACTTTGTGTGTGATATTTTAAGTTAGGGGCATTATCTAGTGCAAACTAACTTTCTATGAAAATCCATATAAACCATAGTAAAAAAGTTATATAAATTCACCAAAAAAATTACATATAGATGATATGATGACACATAACCTTGTAAAATATCTTGTCCAAACTCAACTTCATTTGTGAAATAAAAATAACAAATTTCTAATAAATTATACGGACAACTTTCTTGCTTGAAATTTATTATTTTTATATCTCACAAACAAATCAGGGTTTGGACAAGATATTTTATAAGATTGTGTATCATCATATCATCTACATGTGTGATTTTTTTATTGAATTTAGATGACTTTTTGACTATAGTTTATACGAATTTTTACTGGATGTTAGTTTGCACTAGATATGTTCCCTTTTAAGTTTAAGTTCTCTTGGAGTTTTAATGCCACTGAAAACATGTCACCAGGACACCGTGTGAGATTTATAACAGAGAAGGCTTGAGTTTTGCCGGGGTGAAACATGATTAAACTGGAGATAAAACTCCAGTGGAAGTAATTTGATTCACTTCAGCATTTCGATCTCACTATCATGAAAGCATGAAATGCTTTTGGACAACCAATAAAATCATGAAATAAAATTGTGCACTGATAACGATACGACACCTATAGCTTGACAATTATCCCTTGAGAATAGCCTAATAATGGATCGCAAGACGCCTCCTCCCCCAATCATAGGTATTTTACAAATTTTTACCAATGTAGATCCCCAATCATTATCAGGCATGCGTGCGCCCGTGAGGTTAGTGACGCATGCAACACCGTTAACTGGGAAGAAGGGCACGGGTGGGGGGCATCATCGGCCAGAGCGGCTCACTGCGAGCTCGCCATGGCACGGGGCGGGGGCATCATCGGGCAGAGCGGCTCACTGCGAACTCGCCATGGCCAAAGCGGTGGACGAGGCGGCGACGATGGTGGTAGAGGTTTCGCTAATGTTAGGGTTGGCCAGTCGGTGAGGCTTTGATCTCTCGCTCGTCCATAGATTGTTGGTCAGCTGGCCAGTATTGGTGGCCTTGACACAAAGGTGGTGGCAGGTTGGCCGGGTGTGTGCGACGTGACAGCGGCGGCGGCGCCAAGCGAGCAGGGTTGGACTGCTGGATGGGTGGGATAGGCATTTGGGGGGGGGGGGGGGGGGAGAGATGACGAATTAGGGGAGAGCCGGTTTGTTCGGTGGGGGCAGTAGGTGGGCATGGAGGTTGTTGGTGGACACGGTGGCGACAATGGAAGGTGGTGGAGGCCTGGAGGGGAGGGAGAGGAAGAAGATAAATAGTAAATGTGCACTCGTAAGAGCACGAGCGCACACATGTAGATGAAGAGACTAGGTGCAAATCTCGATCGGTCATAAAAATGTTGGACTCTGACGCATCAAACACAGCAGGTTAATAAATTAAAACAGCTGATTTAGAAAAAATAACACTGCTGCAATAGTTGATAAGGTGACAAGCGTCTAGCAGCCATCAGATTAGCCTTGCAAAGCAACCATGCCTGCCGCAAAGGCAAGAGCGCCAGCCCAATTGGTAATGCCGAGTTCATTGACGCGCATCAAGCACGGCTGGCCTTTGCACGGATTGATGGTTCCTGTCTCTTACTCGCCCCTCCTGGGTCGTTTTCTCACCAACCGTCATGAGTCAAATCACCACCCATCGCCTCGTCTTGTCAGTTAGCACGATTGCGATGTGAAGAGGTTCTTATTTTCTCTAATACCTAGAGAACCAAAATAATGAATGGATAACATATTTTAGTTTTTTTTACATGCATAGTAAAATAAATATATTTTTAAAAATAAAACTTCTTATAATTTAGAATAGAAAAGGCGTAAAGATTTAGATAAAAATATTTTTAAGAAAAATTTATCACTTGCTTTTAGCGTTCAGTTAAACTTGATAGGATATAATGGAGAAGCTAATCGCAACAGATAAAGATAAAAAAAAAGTTATTTCTGAGGTGAGGTAGGACAGGACCCACGGTTCTGGAGGTGAGGGAGATCACTTATTGATAGTTTTTTTTTTAATAAAGTTATTGATTTGCAGCTTATATAATTTAGGGAGTGTTAAGGCAAATTTCAAATAGCACAGTATTGTTGCTTTCAATTCTCAAAATTTCTTTTGAAGTTTTCAGATTTTAGAGTTTGATAAAGACGGCGTAGGAGTGGCATCCGGTGGGCTATGTGAGGTCGCGAGCATCAGTTTGTCATATCCTTTCTCCCACCTCAATCACATATACTCCCTCTGTCCTATAACGCTGGTCGTCAGAGCATTCGAATTTTACGTCCGCATTCATACAGTCTTGCATACATTTGGACTGTCCTTTTATCCACATTCATTGAATAGATGGTGTACCTTGTCAGCAGCTAGAACGTCCAGCTTTTGGAGACGGAGGGAGTAGGATCCAATTTTGGCAACGAAGACGAATTCTACTTCTTTTGATGGAGGCAATGTACTTCTGTTCATATGCAAGCGAACGCTAAACCAGTTGGTCTTACTATACGCTTTGCACCCTATCGGCCAAAGTTTAAACCCCTCGAGGGTGGATTTGTTGGTTGGAGGAGGTGCAATTTCGTGCACACGTTGAAAAAAAATCTTCTCGTTTGTCCCACGCCAAAGCATAGGTCTAAGGCCAGTCTATCCTTACGGAAGCTGTGGTGCCGCTATGTATAAGTGGAACAGGGGTTTGGGGGTTTTCTTGACCTGTTTGATCAACCTAAACCTCTATAGGTGATGAGGTTGCTACATTTATCAACCTAAACCTCTACAGATGTTATGACACTCTTGACAATCGTGTAACAAAACCGTACTTCACTGAGAACAGACTAAAGCCAATTTGATCAAGTTTTATTTGTATTTAATAAGCTACCACATAAACACTTTTGATGATGAGATAAAACTCTGTTGATATGGTTGCCAACTCTTTATGAGTCATAAATTTAAATGTCTATAAAACTACAGAATGAAACTTTTCATTGAAAATGAGTGTTTTATCCACATTCCATTTTATTTCACATATATATAATATGACAATCTTAGAAACAACGCTATGAAACAACCTACTGAGACTGCCCCTAATAATGGCTCACAAGAACCGACTCATTAATTAATTAATTTACTTCTCTTATATTTCAAGTGCCTGAATTTAAGATGATTATAGGCTACTGTACTAACAACTAATACAAGTAAATTGTTACTTTTATGATTTCTTATTTGTCTTTTGTCATATAATATATCAAATTTTTGTTCTCGTCTAACTCACTACGGGAGAGGCAAAATTTCCCGAGTGTCGCGAGGCTTTCCCCGAGTGCCAAAAATCGGGCACTCGGGGAAGACAATCTTCCCGAGTGTTGCACTCGGGGAAGAATTGCACTTGGGGAAGTGAGGCTTCTCGGAGTGCCGCAGAGTGTCCGGCACTCGGTAAAGATCGGCACTCGGGGAAGGCCTTCTTCCTCGAGCGCAACACTCGGGGAAGAGCGGCACTCGGAGAAAAAAAAGTAACTTGACGGCCAGCCCTCCCACTTATTTGTTATAATTTATTTTTTTAGAAAAAACTTCCCGAGTGCCTTCTCGGACACTTGGGGAAGAGGCCCTTCCCCCCGAGTGCCAAACATTGGCACTCGGGGAAGGTGGCCTCTTCCCCGAGTGCCTCTGCTTGACACTCGAGGAAGAGCCTCTTCCCCGTGTGCCACGAAAGGCACTCGGGGAAGAATTTTTCTTTTTTTTTGTTTTCTTGGCCCTATTTTTTGTGAGGCCTTCCCACATTATTTAAAACTCCTTGTTCAAATTTAGGATAATTTTGACTTTGTTTGGTATATTTTGTTAGTTTTTTCTTTTCGTTGAATTTTTTTACATACTGCAAATTTGAACTGTAGGTGCATAAAATAATGGAAATTTCTAATTCAAAAAATGATATTCATAATATTTGGTGCTTGTTGAGGTTGTATCAGGAAGTCACATAAAATGTCGAGCATCTTGTTGCAGTAACATGACGAATAACTTGTGGGAAAAGTGTATTTAAATTATATAAAATCCGAACAAAATCCAAAAATCACGAAACTTGTCGGGGAGTCGTGCTATCACATGTAGAGGCTGTGGTAAAAAATGAGAAAGTTTTGAGCAAGTTACGATGTCGGATGCCTAAAACCCACATATCTCCACATGCTATCACATGTAGATACTTGTGATCACATATGAAGATAATGGGGTTTTAGATATCCGACGCCGCAACTTGCTCAAAACTTTCTTATTTTTTTACCACGGTCTCTATATGTGATAGCATGACTCCCCCCGATAAGTTTCATGATTTTCGGACTTCGTTCAGATTTTATATAATTTAAATACACTTTTCCCACAAGTTGTTTGTCATGTTACGACAACAAGATGCTCGACATTTCATGTGACTTGCTAGATACAGCCTCAACAAACACCAAATATTATGAATATTATTTTTGAATCACCAAATTCTATTATTTCATGCACTTGCAGTTTAAATTTAAAGTATGCAAAAAAAAAATTCAACGAAACAAAAAACTAACGAAATATACTAAAAAAGTCAAAATTATCTCAAATTTGAACAAGAAGTTTTAAATAATATGGGAAGGCCTCAAAAAAAAAAAATGGGGCCAAAAAAAAAAAAAGAAAATTTCTTCCCCGAGTGTCTCCCCCGGCACTCGGGGAAGAGGCCCTTTCCCCGAAGTTCCAAGACTTGGCACTCGGGGAAGCTGGTCTCTCCCCGAGTGCCTCCGCTCGGCACTCGGGGAAGGGCCTCTTCCCCAGAGTGCCATGGGAGGCACTCGGGGAAGATTTTTTTTTAAAATTTAAAATTTAAAATTTTGAAAAAAGTCTCGGATGAAAAAACATTCTAAACGAAAGTTGCAGATCTTAAAAAGTTATAAAACTTTGTAGTTGACAACTTTTTATTTAAAACATCTAGTTGCCGATAATTGCGCCCCGAAATTTGAAATTTTGAAAAAAAGCCTCGGATGGAGAAACTCTCTAAACGAAAGTTGTAGATCTTAAAAAGTTATGAGACTTTGTAGTTGACAATTTTTTTATTTGAATTCGTTTAGTGTCTTAAACAATCAATTTACACTCGGTTTGTTATAATATATGGGGAACCGAAATGAGTTATAAACACAAATGATCAAGTGGTGCAGTGGTAGAGGCGCGTGCATGTGAACTTCAAGGTCTCAGGTTTGAATCCTAAGAAATGCAAAGTATGAAAAATATGCGAAAAAATATTGAGACAATAGATGGATGGTGTGGCTGACCTGTTGGGCCCTCCTCGGATTAAAAAAATATTTTTTGCTATTTTTTTAGGTTTTTTTGTTGCAGTTTTCAGAAGGTGCTTCCCCGAGTGCCGAGGTGTGGCACTCGGGAAGAGTATTTCGGAAAAAAAATCAAAACTCTTCCCCAAGTGTTGCACTCGGGGGAAGAAAAAAAAAAAAAGAAAACAGAAGTGTCCGTCGCCCGTTGGCAACGGCGTCAATTCTTCCCCGAGTGCTAGCACGACGCCGATGAAGCCTTCCTCGAGTGCACGATTTTCAGCACTCGGGGAAGGCAACTTCACCGTGAGAGGCTTCCCTGGAGGCTCTTCCCCGAGTGCAACACTCGGGGAAGGCTTTCCCGAGTGCAAATACGCCTTCTCCGAGTGCAACCGACACTCGGGGAAGAACTGCCCTGCTGTAGTGACTATAGAAACCATTATAAATTATCAAATTGTCTTTATGCGATTTCGTTCAGCTGTTTTTTGTATTCTCGTAACCAAATCTGCAATTCGAATGTAAAATGTATACAGTAACAATCGCCTAAAAGGAAACTAAAATTCAAACACATAAATTACCACAGGGAATGGAAATAATAATATTACACGCAGATAAGCTAGCAATATTTTTATGCAACTTAATTCTTTACAACCAGGTGTCATAGCTAGGCTTGGGAGGCCTTTGCCTAGAGCCCTACACTACTACAGAAAGCAACAAAGAAGACGCGTGAATCACAGACGGAACCTTGCCGGCCGTCACAGATAATGCGATACAGACGGGACAAATATAACCGTCTCTCTTATTTAGACATGTGGATGCTGAAAATGGACGGCTTCGGTGTGAGCTGCTTGCCTGTTGCCTCTAATATATAATCAAGCAGCCGCTAAAGTGTGCTTGACTTTGAGGCAGAGATCTAGGGAGAGAGATATACTAGAAGGTGACAGAAATACAGCCTATTTTCAGGCTGTAGCTAATTTCAGAAGCAGGAAAAAGAGGATAGAATTCTTGGAGAGTGATGGAGGTCATGTTTATGATCAAAAGGGGATGATGGATATTGCTTTGAACTATTATAAAAACCTGTTTGCTGAAGAGACTAGTGATGGTATCCATTTAGCTCCTGATTTTTGGGAGGAGAATGATAGAGTGAGTAGAGAAGAGTGTGAGATGCTGGATGCACCTTTTAGTGAAGGAGAGATTAAGGAGGCTATTTTTAGTTGCTATGCTGAGGGGGCTCCAGGGCCAGATGGACTCTCTTTTCTCTTTTATCAGAAATTTTGGAACACAGTTAAAACTGATATAGTGAACATGTTCAATGATTTTTACAGAGGTAAACTAGATTTGTTTAGACTTAATTTTGCTTTAGTCACTCTCATCCCTAAAAAAGAAAATGCTTCAAATATGAAACATTTTAGACCCATTAGTCTACTTAATTGCAGTTTCAAGATGTTCTCAAAACTATTAACTCTGAGATTAGGTAAGGTAGCAAAGAGACTGGTAGGTTGTAACCAAACTGCTTTTATTAAGGGGAGATATATATTAGAGAGTGTAGTGGTGGCCCATGAAGTGGTTCATAGTTTGCATAAAGGTGAGGAAAAAGATGTGATCCTCAAGTTAGACTATGAAAAAGCTTATGATAGAGTGTGCTGGAAATTCTTATTTGAGGTATTAGAAACTAGAGGTTTCTCTAAAAGGTGGATTAATTGGATGAGACACTTAGTAGTAGGAGGTTCAGTAGGTATCATGGTTAATGGTGAAGAAACCCCATATTTTAAGACAGGCAAAGGTCTGAGATAGGGGGACCTTATATCCCCACTCCTTTTTAACCTGGTGGGAGATGCCCTATCTAGGATGTTAAGTAAAGCTGCTAGTGTAGGAAGGGTTAGAGGAGTGCTTAATGATTTTGAGGAGGGGGGCATTCTCTCTTTACAGTGTGCAGACGATACCATCTTATTCTCCAGTGCAGAGGAACACCATTTAATAAACCTAAAACAAACTTTGTTGTGGTATGAACAAATCTCAGGTATGAGAATAAATTTTAGCAAAAGTGAGTTGATTCCAATGAATCTTAGTAATGATGAGATACATAATATCTCTCATATCTTTAGCTGTCCTATTGGAAAGTTCCCTTTGATTTACTTAGGTATACCTCTGCATTATGAAAAATTAGCCAGGGAGGATATCCAAATGTTAGTGGATAAGATCCTTAAGAGAATAGCAGGTTGGAGAGGTAGACTTTTGTCTTTAGCTGCTAGAGCTTTACTTCTTAGAACTTGCCTCGCGAGTATCTCAGTTTATATCCTATCATTCCTCAAGTTCCCTAAGTGGGCCATTCGGCTGCTAAATACACATATGTCTAACTTTCTATGGAGTGACACAGAGGGGAATCACAAGTACCATTTGGTTAATTGGGAAACGGTGGCCATGGCAAAGGAGTTTGGGGGTCTGGGGATACCAAACTTAAGGGACCTGAACATTTGTCTATTAGCATCGTGGCTTAAAAGGTATGAGACAGATAAAGATAAGCTCTGGAGAGAGCTGATTGATCATAAGTATAGAACTAACAAGCCTAACATCCTAGAAACTAGGACCGATGGTTCTTCTAGTTTTCTAAAGGGTTTCATGTGGGCAGCACAGGCAGCAAGGATGGGATACAGGTGGAAGATAGGGATGGGAGATAAAGTTAGCTTCTGGGAAGATAATTGGTTGGGATCAACCAGTTTAGCAATTCAATTCTGGAGAGACAGTGGTTAGAAGTAGTCCAATTAGCATCTACTATTTGCTTTACTGCTGAAGATGATGCACTGGTTTGGCAGTTTAACTCTAGTGGTACTTACTCTGTTAGTTCCCTTTACAAAGTTATTAATTTTAGAGGTGTGGTACCTGTATGTGTCCCGGCTGTTTGGAACCTGAGAATTCCACCTAGAGTCCAATGCTTTCTTTGGCTTGTTTCTAAAAATAAGATTTTGACCAGAGATAACCTTGGTAAGAGAAGGAAAGTAGATGATATGTCTTGCATTTTCTGTTCAGAAGCGGAGTCCGTTACTCATCTCTTTTTCGATTGTGTGGTTGCCAAACAGTTGTGGTCTGAGTTAAGTGTAGTCTTAAAGGTTCAGATTGGTAGTTCTTTTGAGGATATTGGTAAATTCTGGGTTTCGGATAAAAGAAACTGTATCATTAATATTATGACATCAACTGCCTGTTGGGCATTATGGAAGCTAAGAAATGATATTTGTTTTCAGAGGGACATTTGGCAGGGTATGGATATACTCTTGACCAGAACAGCTATCTTGGCACAGAACTGGAGTATCCTGTGCACAGAGGACAAGAGAGAAGTTCTGAAGATCAAGATTCAAGAACTCAAGAGGAGAGCGAAGATGGTGCTTTGGCTCCCAGATGGGAGATGAAGTCGGCGTCAGCAATGAGAGAAGCGATGGATCTGGAGAAGACCAACAAGTTCTTTGGTGGCTCAATGGCGTGGTTGAAGCTGGAGTTGGCGTAAGAAAATGTCAGTAGATGTTGTTCTTGTTTTTGCTAGTCATAGTGAGTAGGTCACAGCGCTGAGTATCCCAGGTAGCATCATAGCTGCATGGTCAGAGTCTTGGAAACTTGTAAGAGTGCTGTGGTTCCTATTCTGGGTTCCTTTGGACTTGAACCGGGTGGATGCACCTGAGTATATGTACCTGAATGATGTTTGTCTTTTGACAATAGTTGAAAGATGGGGGCTTTCAGCCCTAGAACTCTAAAAAAAAAAAATCTTCCGGACGAACATAGTCGGCGAGAGGACCTGATCGTGTCGCTGGACCCGGAGCTGAACGCGCGCGTGCTGCAGCAGGAGGAGCGCGGCTTCCAGATCTGGTTCCCCTCCTCCTTCATGCGCGTCCTCGGCGTTGACAACATGATCTCCGCGCTGGGCCCGCTCCACCGCCACGTTAGGAACCTCGTGCTTCGCCTCTTCGGGCCCGAGGCCCTCCGCCTGGTGCTGCTCCATGACGTCCAGCGGAGCGCGCGCGACGAGCTCCGGTCATGGCTCCACCGCCCGGACGTCGAGGTCAGGACGGCCACCTCCAGGGTAAGCATGCATTTCCACTCATCCACTGCGGCTGCGTGTAATATTGTTTATGCATGCATCTGCATCGATCGATCTCACGATCTGTGCGTGCATGCATCAGATGATATTTGGTGTCACGGCAAAGAAGCTGATCAGCCATGACGACGTGGCATCAGGAGGGAGCCTGTGGAAATGCTTCGACAACTGGACCAAGGGGCTCATGTCATTCCCGATCTGCATTCCTGGAACAGCCTTCTATAAATGCATGCAGGGGCGCAAGAGCGTCATGAAGATACTCGAGCAGCAGCTCGATGAGCGCAGGAACGCAGTCGAGCGCGACACCGTGGATTTCTTCGACCTTGTGATCGATGAGCTCAACAAGCCCAACCCTGTGATGAACGAGAACATGGCGTTGAACTTGTTGTTCTTGCTCCTCTTTGCCAGCCACGAGACGACGTCGATGGGACTCACAGCGATACTCAAGTTTCTCACCGACAATCCTAGAGCCTTGCAAGAATTGACCGTAAGTATAAATGCTTTATATATCGCCACACAAGTACTCTTTTGTGTTAGTCGAAGCTAGATGCATGTGAGATGTTTTCAGGAGGAGCATGAAAAAATCCTGGAAAGAAGGGTGGATCAAGACTCTGATATCACCTGGGAGGAACACAAGTCTATGAAATTCACATCTCATGTATGTGTGTTCTATAAAATTGTAAAAAAGACAAACTAAAAACTGTCAAATATATTTCTGGTCCATGGAAGAATCCAACAGTTGTTTGGCACAACCTAATATAACTTTTCTACATCACATATATATATAGGTTATACATGAATCTCTTAGGCTCGCGAACATCGCTCCGGTGGTGTTCAGACAAGCAAACCAGGACGTACACATTAAGGGTATGTATATGCATTTGGTGGCCACCATGTGCAGCAAAAAAATCTACTAGTGTATATATCCTCACTTCAAACTTGTTATCGAACTCAGGGTACATTATCCCAGAAGGATCAAAGATCATGATCTGTCCATCTGCAGCTCACCTGAATTCAAAGGTTTACGAGGACCCCTTGGCGTTTAATCCTTGGAGATGGAAAGTATGTGAAACTCACGTTTAGATACAATTGCTAATTGACCTAAATAGTTTCAAGATATCATGTCCTAAACTGTGTTCTCAAGAGTGTTGTTTTGATGACACATATTTGTTTAAATGCTACAGCATACACCTGAACCAGTTGGTGGCTCTAAGGATTTTATGGCCTTTGGGGGTGGTTTACGGTTATGTGTTGGTGCTGACTTTGCCAAGTTGCAAATGGCTATGTTCCTCCACTGCTTGGTCACCAATTACAGGTAAAAGAGCATGAATATACCTGGACCGTACAGATGATGACATAGGAAAGTCACAAATTTTATATAACGATGCTAATAATGCCATGTGATTTCTTGAATATAGATGGAAAGCCCTCAGCAAAGGGACGATGATGCTTTATCCCGGGCTGCGATTTCCGGAAGGCTTTCACATCCAGCTTCTTAAGAAAACATGAAACATTGCTAGAAAAGACTAGGACGTGGTATTAAAAGCATGCTCGAAGTAGCTGTGATCAAATAATTAAAGACCATTGAATATAAGTAAGTTTTGGTCAAAATATAATATAAGATAAACTCTTCAAGATCATCAGCCTATTGTGAGCTGCTCAAAGCATGAGCTATAAGTAACAATATTGAGGCGTCACTGCCAAATATGAAGGGGGAAAGTAGGGAAAATGTTTAAAATCAAAAAGTGGTGTAGCATCAGTTTCCATATTTCCCGAGATGTATACCTTTATACCGAATGCTGTAATTTAATGTGTGTAATTGTTTACACTTATATAAATTTCAGCTAAGGTATGGTGAATTGTAATTTTCCCTTATCCAAATAATTTGAACCTCAAATTGAGTGGTTGACCTTTGTCTCCATTTATTTTTTCTAAGGCACGACTTCACGTGCATTTCATTAAGAGGAAGCAAGGTACACAGCGCTAGCCCCATCTGAAAGCGAGGAGCCGGGACGGAGTCTAGCAAAACAAAGAAGCAAGCAGAGAGCAGAAAACAGGAATAAAACACAATAAAACAGTTACGGCGCTACCACGCCTATGAACAGTGCCGAGAGCGCCGAGAAGCCCACAGCAAGCCACGCGCCCCCCTCCTCCAGGACCTTGGCAACGAGTGTGGAGGCCGCGCAGGATGAGTTGTCGAAAACACGGGCGTTCCGCTCCTTCCACAGCATCCATGAGACGAGAAGAACTGCGGAGTCAAATCCCTTGCACACGTCACCAGGGAGACGATCACGCGCCCCCAACCACTAGGCTGCCAGAGTGTTGTTCCCAGCTGGCGCAACCGTCTCCTAGCCAGCAGCCCGCAGGAGCCGGAACCAAATCTCTCTCGAGTAGACACAAGAAAGGAGCAGATGATCAACCAATTCATCCTCCTGGGCACAGAACACGCACTCAGCAGAGTTCTGCAGGCCATGCCGGCTTCGGCGCTCAGCCGTCCAGATGCGTCCGTGAAGCGCAAGCCAAAAGAAGAGCTTGACCTTGGGGGCGTGCCGAAGTCTTCCAGAGCTCCTTGGCACCCAACAACGACGACATTCCAACGAAGAAGGCCCTGTAGGCGGACAAGGCAGAGTATACTCCATCCGGAGTCCAACGCCGGACAAAGCAGTCGCTCTGTAGCGGTAGCAGTTGCACAGCTTCTAGCTCCTCCCAGAGTTGCACATACTCGACGAGTACCAGTACCGTTGCAGGCCCGGAGATATGGCGTACCCAACTGCGTGCAGCGAGCACGTCGCGTACTGTCGACAGGCGGAAGCGACGGCCGATGGCTTGAAAGAGATGAGGCGCGAATGAACAGATGGGTCCCTCGGGCAACCAAGAGTCGGTCCAGAACCGAGCTGATGCGCCGTCACCTAGAACGACGATCACTGAAGGGTTGAACATAGATACGACCGCCTTCATCTCCTCCTTAGCAGGCAGCCGTGACCAGGGTGGCGCGACAGCGGAACGCTTTTGCCATTCCCACCTAAGGCGCAGTGCATAACCCAGGATCCTGAGGTCCCGGAGTCCAAGTCCACCATTCCACTTCGGCGAGCACACAATCAGCCAGAAACCTTGCACTTTCACCCCCCCCGCCACATTGGCCGAGCCGCACCAGAGGAACGCACGGCGTCGTTTGTCGATCTGGCTGATCTCCCATTTAGAGAGGCAGCAGGTGATCGATATATGCACTAGGATGGCTGACAACGTCGAGGAGGTGAGGGTCAATCTGCCAGCTGTGTTGAGTAGCCAGCTTTCTAGGTCGGGATCCGACTAGCAACAGCGTCCACAAGCCATTGTTCCACGAAGCGCGGTAAACGCGAGAGAGACAGCGGGGCCCCCAGGTAGCGGCATGGGAATGGCGACAGCCTGCACGGGAACGCCTTCTGCATAGAGAGGATGTCATCGTCTGAGCAGCGGATAGGAGAGATAAGGCATTTGTCCAAGTTGGTGAGCAGGCCAGACGTGCCGGCAAACAAGTCGAGGATGGTGCGGATAGAGGCGAAGTCCTACTGCTTGGGGAGCAAGAAGATGACCAAGTCATCTGCATACAACGACACGCGGTGACCAAAGTGTTGGCCAGGTAGCGGTGAAAGCATCCCTCGCTGGTCCGCATCAAGCACCATGGCGTTGAGGACCTCCATGACCAACACAAAGACTAGTGGCGACAGCGGATCACCCTGCCGTAGGCCCCTGGTGTGGCAGATACGACGACCAAGGCGACCATTGACAAACACCTTCATGCTAGCCGACGAAAGAATGGCAGCCACCCAGTCCCGCCAGCTCTGCGGGAATCCGTAGCATTCCAAGACTTCCAGCAGGAAAGGCCAGGCAACCGAATCAAACGCCATGGCAATATCCACCTTGAGGAAAATACAGGCATGCCTGCGTGCGTGCAACCAGCGGCAGTAGAGCTGGACCGAGTGAAAGTTGTCGTGGATGCGTCTCCCCCGGATGAACGCCGTTTGGTTGGCCCGTACCAAGGTGTCCATGTAGGGAGCAAGCCGCATGGCTAGGCCCTTGAAAACTAACTTGCTGAAGCTATGGATGAGACTTATTGGTCTGTAGTCCCTGAGGTCAGCCAGTGCATCGACCTTGCGTAGCAGCACCATGGAAGCGTCGTTGAGAAGATAGAAGCTCCTCCAGTCCTGAAGGAAGATGGCATTGAACGTGCAGCAGATGTCGTGCCTGATGATAGGCCAGGCAGCCCTGTAGAACCTCCCAGTGAAGCCATCTGGGCTGAGCGCGCGATTCGAGGGCATGTCCTGAACGATCTTGGCAATTTCCTCCTTAGAGAATGGGATTACAAGGGATTCAAGGTCCAAGTGTGGAAGGTCGAGACGTTGGAGATCAATGCGGTGGAGGCGCCGAAACCTGGTCCCCAGCAGCCCATCATAGTATTCAAACGCAGCTCCCGACTTGGCCTTCTCGGTGGAGAACGTGCGCCCCTCTTGAGTGAACGATGGGATATAGCTCTTTCTTTTCATGTGGCAGGCTTGCAAGTTGAAGAACTTGGTGTTGGCATCTCCATCCCTGAGGAAACGGCAGCGGGAGTTCTGTCTGGCGACTGTTCTAGATAGGGAAGAAAGGCCCAACGTGGCTGCCTTGAGGTCCCGACGCAACTCAACCTCATCGGTGGATAGGAGTCTGGACTCCTGCGCCATGTCAAGCTCATGGATGACCACCCGCGCGATAGCCAGCTGGAGGCGAATATTGCCGACTCGCAGCGCACTCCAGCTCTTGAGCGCCTTGGCGACCCGCCTTAGCTTGAAGTCCAGGGTTCTGCAGGCATCACCGCCGGGGAGGGAGCAGTCCCAGGCAGCCGCAACCACGTCCAGGAATCCATCAACCTTCGGCCAGTAGGACTCGAAACGGAAGGTCGGCCTAGCCCACGGCTCAGTGCAAAGAACCAACAACAGTGGTGCATGGTCCGAATAATCCATGGATCGACAGTGAAGGGAATGGAAGGGATGGTGCTTAAGCTACGGCACCGTGGCGAACACGCGATCGATCCGTTCCAACGTGGGCACACTCCTCCCAATACCCCAGGTATAGAGCCGATCGGAGAGGTGCAGCTCAGACAACTGGAGGGCATCAATACAGCGCGGAAAGCGTTGCATGAGTCGCCGATTCAACCTATCGTTATTCTTATCTTGGGCTTGGTAGATTAAGTTAAAGTCTCCGCAAATAAGTCAGGCCCCCGTGTAGGTCGACGCCAGGCCCTCAAGCTCGAGCATGAAAGCCTCTTTCAACGAGAGGTCCATTGGCCCATAGACGGACGTGAGCCAGCATGCCCCAAAGTCAGCAACATCAACCGATGTGAACAGCACGGAGGCAGAGAAGGTAGCCGTGGATGAGTGGGCACCCGTCCAGCGGTCCCTGCGCCAACCGATGAGAACGCCCCAGCGTGCTCGGCAGTAGGCAGACAACAGTAGTCAAAATCGGGTCCCGTTAATTCATTCAGTATTGTTACAGAGAAGTCAGCAACCTTAGTTTCCTGGATGCAGACTACCGATACATGTTCCTGCATGATTATGTCCCGCACCACGGTGCGGCGTGCCCGGCTGTTAAGGCCGCGGGCGTTCCAAATGAGGAATTGGTTGTACTCCATAGATCAACCAATGAGCGACAGCAACAACGACCCATCAGTCATCCAGCACGAGGGCGGCTGCCCTCATGCCCCCAGCTGGGAAGAGCTCACGCATGGCGGACCTCTTCACAGACGAGAGGGGCTCTCTGAATGTCTCATGGAATTTAAGCACATAGGAGTCATCAGGGCTGGGCCGAGCAGTAGCCGAGCCATCCGACGGCTTCCACTTGGACAGAAGGACCCTCCGAGCCTGCAGTTCCGGCGCGGGACCACCGGCTGCGGCAGTGAGAGGTCCTGCGGATGGGCGAATAGTCCACGAGCGGCACCTGCAGAGGGAGGCGAAGGGATTCTATGAATTCTGGGAGCAACGTAGGGGGGGCCGAGCCCGCTTGCTGGATGGCAGGTGGCGCCGAGAGGCGGGCCGACGCCACTACCGGTGCGCGCCAGCACCACGGGCAGAAGGCGGTAGAGGGGCGGACGACGCCAAGAGCTCGTAAGTTGCCGGATCGACAGGCCCCAACACTGGCGCGCCAGCCTTCGCGACCACCGCTGGCCACGCAGCGCCCGGCGGCCGCTGCACCCGGCCGACGCGTGATGACGGTGCGCCTCCAGAGATGGCTACCGCGCGAACGGAGGTGAAGCGATCGTGAGGTGGCTGCATCGTGCTGGTGCGTCCCGTCCAATAGCGTCGTCAAAGTTGTTGGGGGCGCCCCCGTGGCGGGGAGGACGCCACACGAAAAGGGGGGGCTGTACACCGAGGCCCGGCCCAAGAGGTTGGATGCGGCAAACTCGGAGGTGACGCAATTGGCCCACCAATCATGGTGGCGAGGCGGCGGGGCACCTGGGTGGGAACATCCCTGCAAGAGCAAAGTGGGGCAACCGCACGGAATTGGCCAACGAGTCCAGCGGCAGGAGGGCCCGAACAGCGTTGCACAACCATGGAAGGTGACGACAGAAGCCCAGGTCCCACAACATCCTTATTGCCGGAGGAGAAGATACGACCGGCAGATCCTCCGGAGCAAAGCGGCTGGCAAATCTTTTGCATGTGCGCAAGAGGGGACAGGGTCGCCCCATGCCCGACAGGCCACAGCATGGGCTCACGATGTGGGGCCGGCATGGTAGAGTTGACACGCCCACCAAATGCCGCGCTCGAGAGCGCGGACCCGTGACGCCTGCTCCTTATGCCCAGGCCCATCCCCACACAGAACCGCGTGGGCCCCCCACGACCCGTGGTAGAGGGCAGCGGACGGCCTCGACCACGACATCGGCGTCGGCGCAGCAGCGGCGGTCGAGCCCAGGGTGGTAACCGTCGTAGTAGCTGTCGCCGAAGTTGTCCAGCTCGCTGTTGCAGTGGACGGAGCAGTCATCCTCAGGCGTCGGGTCACGAGGTGGCCCAGCATCCTGGAAGGAGGCGCCATCATCGCCACCAGCGCCTCCATCACCATCATCGTTCCCGCCGTCGTGGCCACCATCCCCAGGGGATGCAGGTGGCGAGCTCCAGTCCTGAACCGCCACCACGCGAACGCGCACCAAATAGTGGAGGCCAGGCAGGGCGTAACGATCCTCGCTAACAAGGCCAGGGACAAACGGCTCCGGGATGAACACGGTCCGCTCGGAGGGGATGACGTGTTGGTGCCGGCACCACGCAATGACGAAGAACTCCCGGTCGTCGTTATCTGGCACGTCCCGCAGGTCGGCCAACTCTACCTCGGCACAAGCGGGGCCGAGCACAATGTGCGCCGTGGCAGTGTTCCACGCGTGGAGGGGAATCCGCGCCATGGCCACAAGCGCTCGGAATCGGAAGGTGCAAGCAGTAGCATCGGACGTACGACGCCACGGACCCCAGACCAGGGGGAGGAGGTGCCCCCTAGGGCGGGCGGCAAGGACCCGATCACGGTCAGCACCATGGCGCCGAACAATGAAGTCTTCCGGCGCGTGACGGCGAACGTCCCCCTCGTCAGCCCTGATCTCGAAGCGCTCGAAGAGGAGCCAAGAGATCATGGCTGGGGATACCGGCGGCCTCGTACCCCCAACCATCACAACAAGCGCTAGGCCTAGCGCGTCCTCGGCGGCCTGGATTTGAGCCGTCCGGGCACCACCACCAGGCCCGGAGGAGCCGCCGCAGCAGCTCCAACGCCGCCCCCACCGCCCACAACAGGAAGGTGCGGCCGCGGGGGAGGTGGCGGGGAGGCGGTGAAGAGGGGTGGGGAGGCATCGGGGGGGGGCACAATACTGAGGAACGGAGGGCGAACAGCCCGTTGAGGCAGACCCGGCGGATGTCGTTGCGCCGGACCCAGCTCGTGAGCGCCCACGAGCAGCCGACGAGCGTCGGCGTGTGACCCTCCTCCGTCAAAGCTCACGCGAGGCGAGCCATTGGGCTTGGAAGGCAGGGCACCAAGTGCGTTTGGGCGGCGCACCGGACACGGGCAGGCCGCCGCGCGGTGGCCTGTGCCCCCACAGCCGCAGTTGTAGCACCTCGCCGGAGCACGACAAGCTGCCTTGACATGGAAGTCAGAGAAGCCGTTGAAGCACAGGCCCACCAGATCCGGCGGTCTCCATTTAAAATCCTGGCTTTGAATCAAACCATTTGTTTATGTTTTAATCTCATTTCCTCCACCTGAATCCTTCTTTTCACTTGCGGGATATCAAAATTTAGTTTCATCTCTCTGGTAGCCCAATAAGGCTTATATATTCTAGCTACTTGTAGACGACAAGCATAATAACGAACTAATATGGTGTGTCATAACAGGTGGTGTCTTGAGAGTGGTCCTATAACAAGCCCATATTGATCTGCTCAATTTCTTAAAACAATCATTTCCTCCTTTTAAGCATTGTCTTCTTCAGAATAATCTTGCATTGTTTACTTGATGTCTCGATCGGTTGTTCATTGTTGAGTGGATGATAAGCAATGGTGCCTTTTGTTCCTGATTAATTCCAAACTTGGATAACTAAAATATGGTTAAAATGTCTCCAATAAAATGAGAAACTCTATCAATAATCTTAGGATAGAACATCTCGATCATGTATCTCTTTTCTTCGATGAAGGAACCCATTTATTACAAATAAACACCACAGCACACCAAGCAAAACCTATTCAAAATACATGATCTTCCAGGCATGAGGCATCATCTAATGTGTGGAACGTGTACCCTGCACGCTAAGTCTCAGCTGGAGGCTGCAGGGGCAGAGCAGTGGCGTAGTTGCTGTATAAATTCGTCGATGTACCTGTCGTTAAGTTCCTTGTCAGCAACAATCCCTTGCAGCTTGAGGGCATTTGCCACAAAGACACCCCTGGTTTCTTCCTCTAGCATGACGGCACGGACCGCGCTGGCAACGCCATGGCGGTCGAACGAGCCGTCGTGCTCAGACCTGGGCACCTGCAACCCCACCTTCCTCGCCTCCATGAAACGCGCGTTGGGCCCTTGATCCCCCAACATGGGCAGCATGATGAGAGGACGGCCATACAAGAGCCCTTCGATGACCGAGCTCATCCCGCAGTGGGTCAAGAACCCGCCCACGGCGCCGTGTGCCAGTATGCTGGTCTGAGGAACCCACCCCATGGTCACCAGCCCACGGCCGCCGGTCCGCTCTTGGAACCCAGCCGGAAGGACATCCGCGTCGTCGGGGACGACGCCGCTGGCGTTGGGCTTCCTCAGAGCCCAGAGGAAGCGTGTCCCGGCGAGCTCCAGCCCCAGCGCCATCTCGTGCACCAGCTCCACGCTCAGCGGCACCTCGCTCCCCAGCGCCACGTACACGACTGAGCTCGGCGGCTGCGCATCCAGCCACCGCACGGTGGCGTGCTCCCCGTTCGCGTTGGCGTCGTGTGACGGTGGAAGCAGACCGACAGGGACAACCGGCTTGCCGACGAGCGGCGCCACCAGCGGCAAGTACTCGGGCTCCCACTCAGGGCTGCTTCGTAGGGCCATGAAAGTGCACCTCTCGATCGTCAAGGAGCAGTGCTCGGCGACGGACATACCGGACGCGCCATCGTCCTTGTGAAGACGTTGCATGTTCAGCTCCAACTCGTGACGGGGTGCACCGGCCGGTTCCCGGCCCGCGGCCAGACACGCGGCGCTCCAAACAAGCATCACGCATGGCACCTGGTGATCGATCGATATCGATGATGGCAACAAGCCCAAGCCAGATGCATCTGAGATACACATACGGAACTAAAAGCAAGTTGACCCAGTTTGCAGTTGGTGCGGAACCTACCTTGTGTTCGACAGCGGCGGTGGCGGCCCCGTAGTGGAAGTCGAGGATGACCCCGTCAGGCCTCTGGCCCCCGTCAGAGCAGGACGCGCGCAAGAACTCCGCAAAGGGCGCGGCGAGGCCGTCGAAGGCCTTGAACAGGAGCTCAGCATGCTTGTCGTAGGGAACGTTGTTAGTGGACTCGGCGCCGTCTGGGAGGCCGTCGGCGCGCGGTAGGGGGAGCGCCACGAGGTCGACACGCGCGGCGCCGCAGGGGGCGCAGCGCCGGGAGGCGGGCGATGTTGCCCGGCGTGGAGACGAAGGACACGAGGTGGCCCCGCAGCGCCAGCTGCTCGGCGAGCTCCAGGTACGGGAGCAGGTGACCGAACCCGAGCCACGGGAACATGACAAAAGCAGCGGCGCCGGGGACGAGGACGCACCGTCCATGGCGATTGGCCGAGGGCAAGCGGAAGCGACTGCAGCCAAGAGAGGGGAGCTAGCCCTTATTGCAATAGCAAACGGCATACTATTATAGCCCTATTTATACCCTTTCTGAGGGACCGATCTACGGGCCTTACAAGCTCAATAAAATGCAATTCTTTACATTTTCCTTAGACAGTTGGAATGAATTTTCTTACTTGATTGACATTGACGGCTGGCATGCTCTCCGCGTGTTCTATTTTAAAATGAAAAAAGAAGAAAAAATCTGCAGGGATGTGTAATGTCCCGCCTCGAGGCCGGACCCGCTTACATCGGAGCTTTAATAGGACAAATACTGCCCTCACGGATCAACACCAGGTCTTTCCAAGACTTTGTCCTCACTCATGCGCACCCAGAAACGAATTCCCGGTCGGTCACCCATTCTGAAATTGCTCCAGGCCAGGCATGTTTAACTCTGGAGTTCTTTCAAGATGAGCTTCCGGAAAAGAAGTTGCAACTTGTTGGTATGAGTATCATATTAATCCTATTAAGCCCTGGGTTGGAGTGTTACAGGATGCAGCAGTTTGTCAAATAGGCTGTGACGTGCATGTGCCGATGATGTACATTAACAGTGTGAGTGAATTCATCGTCTAGTCGTTTCTTTATTTATTTTAATGTCACCTCATTCCTCGAAAGCAAATAATACTAGTATATAAATTAGGCGTCTGGTTTGAGGAGCCACATCATAATCACGGGTCAGCCTTAAAAAAATGAGACAAAAAATTACCCCGCTTTGTTACCATAAAGTGTTCAGAAAAAGTTCAACTCAAGGTATAGGTGCGCCAGCCAGAATTTTGAAAACACATCCGGCATAAAGACCATTGTTCCTTTCAGCTTATCAACCACTGCTTTAGCTTAGCTCATAAGTCTTGCCATTTAAACGAACCGAGCTTATTCTTGATGGTTGGTTCACTGTGGGGGTTTAGACCCCTATACCCTCACGGCTGGCCTTTGGCCTCGACAGACAGGGCGGCCCAGCCCACAAGACCAAGACCGATTGGCCTTTTTGGCCTGGTTGGAGTCCCAGACGGACAATTAGAAGTTACTTATCATGCAAGGCAACTAGTCGGTTAGGAAACCAATTATACTCTAACTAGATACGGTTTGTTTATAACCGACCACCTCGGGATTTCAGGATCTGTAACCCTGCCCCCCAGACTATATAAGGCGGGCAGGGACCCCCTCCAAAATATCTCTCTCAATCCTTTTCATCAATAACAAGAAGGGCAGGACGTAGGGTATTACGCATCAAGCGGCCCGAACCTGGGTAAACCGTGTGTACTGTTCTTCATGTTCCATCTCGCTTGTAGTCTAATAGCGTGCCTCCACCATAAATCACAACCGTCGGTATACCCGTGGTAGACTGCCGCTGATATTTCGTCGATAGTGGCGCGCCAGGTAGGGGGTGCGCGTGCAGACTTAGTAGCAAGCAAGATGGTTTCCTTCGCCACAACCATGGAGATCGAAGGTGGGTCGACCTTCACCGTCGGCTCTTTCACTTGGACTGTCTCCACGACGGGAGGCGTGGGAGGAACACCGGCAGATCCGGTGCCAGTGCCTCAAGCTCCGCAGTCACCTCGTCCCTCGGGATCAATCTCGAGGGCACCAAGACCGGCGACCCGACCACCGCTCCCTTGCTACCAAAGAAGGCAGATCGACAACTCCGATCTGCTCGAATCCATCGACCGGCTCGGAAGGGGCCTCGAGGAGATGGTCGAGCAGTTGGAATCGGTCTAGAGTCAATTCAATGACGATGGCTTCACTCTCGTCCAGCCACGTCGGCGTCGGGCTCAGGTTCGCGCCGGCACTCAACGCCAGCCAGATTCTGGTCTGGCCACGGTAAGACGCGGCAAGTCTGCGCCAATCCATTTCGTCGCCCAGGCACCGATCTGGCTGCGACAAGGTGCAACCCTCAGGTTCGTGCTAATCAGCTTCACTGCCCAGATTCCAATTTGGTCGCGACTCGACCACGGCGCGGTATACAGGCCCGTGTCGGACACACTCACCGCTCGAATTCAGATCCGATCGTGGCTCGACCTCGGCGTGGCGCACAGGCCCGCGTCGACCAGCGTCGCCGTCTAGACCCGGCTCTAGCAACGGCTCAACCTCGGCACGGCCCCCAGGACCATGCCAACCACTCAGATCCAGGTCTGACAGGGGTCCAACCTCTGAACACTCGGGGTCATCCTCGACCTCGTTCGATAACTGGTCGGACAAGCTCAAGGGGTGAAGTTCAGATTCCAGCGGGTCAAAACCCGTTTCCCTTCGGGATGCCTAACACCTCCAGGGTATACCAGCAACAGGCGGAGAGGCTTTTCCAGAGCCAGCACCTGCGATCGCCCCCAACTCAGCTTGTCGAGTTCCATCTCGACGGCACAACTAGGCATATTGTCCACTGCGTCCATAGCGGGGAAGCTTCTAGTGGCTCTCGATCAATCGACGAGGAAGAAGGTGGCTCGAGCTCCATCTCCGGGTTGGACGGGGCAACCGCCACTGCAAGCTCTGCCTCCACAAGCTCCGCCTCCGCAGCGGACGATGACGAATTTCTCCAACGAGTGGCCAAACTGTTCGACACAACCGTCTTCCCGCAATTACCTCCTAGGTTCGGGAGAGTTGTTTTCAATGTGAGCATTGACGAGGTAGAGCCCGTCGTCGAAACGGTTGAGGAAAGGCAGCAAAGGATCGCTCGTAATGAAGACCGAGCTCGACGCCGTTTGGCCCAACCTCAGGTCCAGGTACCCCCTCAGCCTGCGGGCGCAGGAGCCGACGCAGATGCAGCTGCGGCCGATGCCGACGCCGGACAAGACCCACCGCCTGCCCCACGGGCCAACCGGCAGAGAGGGAGGATGCAGCCCCGCAACCTGGCGGACGAGTTCGATCTGGTCGGTGATCGACAAGTCCACAAGACGCCTAGCGCCAATATTGCCGTCGCAGTCCAGCGACTTCGCGACATGCAGGCCACACCAGAAATCCAGGCCGTCCTCGACCATCTCAAGGCTGCGGAAGCTCAAGTCAACTTCATGCGTGAAATATCGGCCGGTCCATCCCAGAGCCGCCGCTCTCGAAGCACGCACCGCGGTCGCGGGGACCGGGCGGAAGGCGGCGACGCCAACGACCGGGATCGGGAAAGTCAGCGTGAAGCTCAGCCCGCTCAACGTCAGGAGCGCGGTAACCGCTGAAGAGATGGTGGCAACAAGCAACCACCACGCGTACCCCAGGAGGTCAACCAGCCCAACCTCTGCAACATCATCGACAACAGATATCAAGCCCGGCACCGGGCCCTAGGTCCCAAATGCTTCTCTGAGAGGCTACGCCAAGTGAATTGGCCCAGAAGTTTCAAGATTGGAAATTTGAGGCACTACGACGGCAAAGCTGACCCCGAACAGTGGATTGTCATCTATGAGACGACTGTCCGGGCAGCCGGGGGTGGCGAACATGTCATGGCAAACTACCTTCTGGTGGTGCTCAGGGAATCCACAAACCGGTGGTTGATGCGCCAAAGGGACGGTTCTATCCATAGCTGGCCGCAGCAACGGGAGATGTTCGTAGACAACTACAGGCCAACCTGTGAGCAGCCCGGCACCAAGTATGAGCTTACCCTAATCCAGGACTCTCCCCATGAGTCCTTACGGCATTATATCCACCGTTTCTCTAAGGTCTGGATCACCGTCAAAGACCTCAGCATCCCGGAGGCCATTGGGATCTTCATCGCCGGGCTCCGACAGCCGCGCAACACCGACCTCCGCAAAGAGCTCCTGCGCAAGCAGCCGGCAACGATGGAGGAAATGTTCAACATTGCCCAAGAATGGGCGCGCGTTGATGAAGCCCTCGTCCAATACGATGATGGCACCCACAACATATACAAGCGCATTCGACCTCGCGATGACGACGACAGAGATCCGGACTACGACGACCGACGGGGACCTCGCCCCGATCGTCGCAACTCCAGACAAGAAGACCGCGGCGGCAATCGCCACGACGACCAAGGTAACGAATGCCGTGATAATCGGAATACTGATCGTCGCGACGACGACCGACCGTACAGGCGGCGGGACGACGGCAACGGGGATCGCCGTAATCGTGGCAACCGCCAGCGCAACTTTGTCAACAACACCGACAAGGGCCAGAAGCGCGAGGTCGACGGCGACTACGGTGAGTAGGACAAGATCCTCAACGGTGACTGCCCCCGTCATCCTATCAAGGGGCACACCTTCAGCGAATGCTACGGCTTCGCCAGCATCTTCGCCCGCAAGCGGCAGCGTACCAACAAGAAGGGCTATCCCAAGAAGCCCAGTACGCGCACCAAGTCCGACGATGATGAGGACGACGGCAAGAACCTGCGTCACGCCTACAAGGACCCAGAGAAGCATGTGACTGCCATGATCTTCGGAGGCAAGGGCGCCACGGAAAACACGCGGGAGAAGAAGCTCCTCAAGAGGCGCATCGTCGCACTTTCGAAGGCCGATACGCTCGTCGCCGACGTCCGAGCTCTAGCTTGGTCGGAGCAGCCCATGTCCTTCAGTCGATCCGACATGTGGGCCAAACTACCTGACGCAGGTCGCTTTCCTCTGGTCCTCGACCCAGTAATAGGCAACGTCCGCTTTGAGAAAGTGCTGATAGACGGCGGCAGCGCTCTGAATATCCTTTTCCACCATGCTTTCCTGGAGCTTGGTCTATCAGAGGATCAGCTCGAGCCCTGCGATTCACCGTTCTGGGGCATCATGCCCGACAAGCCTTCTATGCCCCTCAGGTAGATCACACTGCCCGTTCAGTTCGGCACACCATAGCACTTTCGTGTCGACTACGTCAACTTCATTGTGGCCGATTTCAATGGCGTCTACCACGCAATACTTGGCAGGCCTGCCCTCACCAAGTTCATGGTTGTACCGCACTATGGCTATCTCGTCCTCAAGTTGCCAACCGCGCAGGGTATCTTGTCCCTCTGCGGCAATGTCCTCATGGCCCACGCATGCGAGACAAGTGCGTTCGCCGCTGCCGAGGCCGAAGAAGTTAAAGCACGCATGGAGGAAGCTACCTTCCAACTCGGGACTTCAAAGCCCGCAGAGCTCGAGCCTCGGTCAAAAGCACCGGCGCCTCGAAGTGATTACAAAGGCAAACAAGAAGGTCAACCTAGTCCCCGGAGATCGCAAAGCAAGGCGGCGATGATCGGGGGCAACCTTGACCCCAAATAGGAAGACGCGCTTGTCCGTTTCCTGCAGGAAAACATAAGCATTTTTGCGTGGAAACCTGCTGACATGCCCGGTGTCCCCAGGGAACGGATCGAGCACTTTCTTAATGTCTCCGAGACAGCTAAACCAGTCAAGCAGAAGCTACGATGATTCACTCGGGACAGGAAGGAGGCAATTAGGGTAGAGATAACCTGGCTCTTAGATGCCGGCTTTATTAGAGAAGTGTACCATCCGGATTGGTTAGCAAATCCAGTCCTTGTACGCAAAAAGAATAATGAATGGAGGATGTGCGTTGATTACACCGATCTCAACAAACACTGCCGAAAAGACCCCTTTCTGCTCCCTCGCATCGACGAGGTGGTCAACTCCACCGTGGGTTGCCAGTTGCTTTCTTTCTTAGATTCCTACTCGGGCTATCACCAGATTGCCCTCACTTTAGATGATCAGGAAAAGACATCGTTCATAACCCTCTTCGGTGCTTACTGTTGCACGACCATGTCGTTCGGCTTAAAAAACGCTGGTGCAACATACCAGCGCGCCATACAACAGTGCCTCGAAGGGGAGATCCGTGACGGACTGTGCGAAGCATACGTTGACGACGTAGTGGTGAAAACTAAAGAGGCCTCGACCCTGATCGATGACCTTGATAGGACCTTCAAGGCCCTAAATTTGTTTCAGTGGAAGCTCAACCCGAACAAGTGCGTATTCGGTGTCCCCTCTGGCGCACTTCTCGGTAGCGTGGTTAGCCAAGACGGCATACGGCCTAACCCTAAAAAAGTCAAAATCGTGCTGGATATGAAGCCTCCCAAGTGCGTCAAGAACATTCAAAAGCTAACAGGATGCATGGCCGCCCTTAGCAGACACATATCCCGACTCGGTGACAAGGGCCTTCCCTTCTTTCGTTTGCTCAGAGCGAAGGAGAAGTTCGTATGGTCCGAAGAAGCCAATGCTGCCTTCAACGAGCTCAAGACTTACTTATCCTCACCACCAGTCCTCACGGCACCCACAGGGGACGAGCACCTACTGCTCTACATCGCCGCCACCGACAGAGTGATCAGCACCGTCCTGGTGGTCGAGTGCAACGAACCCAAGTTCGTTCATCCCATCCAGCAACCAATATACTACATCAGCGAGGTACTCAACGAGACCAAGCAGCGATATCCACATGTCCAAAAGCTCCTTTATGCGATTCTGGTCACTAAAAGGAAGGTTTCGCACTACTTCCAACAGTACGGCATCACCGTGGTTACCGAGTATGCGCTAGGGGACATCTTGCGCAACAAGGACGCCACCGGCAGAATTGTCAAGTGGGCGATCGAGCTCAGCCCTTTTCAGCTCGGATTCCGCAGCCGAAGTACTATAAAGTCTCAGGCCCTGGCCGACTTTTTGGTCGAATGGACGAACATAACGTTACCCGTATCTGATACGGTTGAAGAACAATGGAAGATGTACTTCGATGGCTCGCTAAATATAGGTGGCGCAGGAGCCGGAGTCTTCTTCATAGCACCTTAGGGGGTCACCGCGATATGTTCTGGCGTATCCACTTCAAAGCTTCCAATAACACCGCCGAATATGAGGCCGCATTGCATGGACTCCGCATTGCTGTTGAGCTTGGCGTCAAGCGACTTCTCGTCTATGGCGATTCGGCCCTGGTCATTAATCAGGTCAACAAGGATTGGGACTGCACCAACGAAAAGATGGATGCCTATGTGGCCGCGATCCGCAAACTTGAAGACAAATTCTATGGCCTTGAGTTTATCCATGTGCCCCAGGCAGAGAACCAAGCAGCTGACGAATTGTCCAAATTAGGGTCATCCCGATCGGAAGTCCCTCATGGAGTCTTCGTTCACGACCTGATCACGCCATCCATTCACGAGGGGAAGCCAGACAAAAGGCAGCAGCCTCCTGAGCTGTTACCTTCGCCAAATCCTGACGCACAGCCGCCGTCTAATTCCGGCACTTCCCATCTGGTGGCTCCGGTTAGCAAATGGGTCGACCAGTCTTCAGATCTAGACAACATTTTGGAGCTCGATCACCAGCCTGGGCTCAACCGCGACGCGATCGATCAGTCGGTCGACCAACCTGAGGCCCCTCCATCAGACTGGAGGTTGCCTTTCATCTAGTACCTCATCAACAAGGCATTGCCAGATGATAAGAATGAAGCAGAGCGCCTTGTCCGTCGAAGTCGCAACTACATCTTAGTTGACGGCCAGCTTATGCGTAAAAACGCCAAGGCTGAAATACTCTAGAAGTGCATCACACCGGAGGACGGCATCGCTCTACTAGGCAAAATCTATTCTGGCACATGCGGTAACCATGCGGCATCACGGACGCTGGTCGGTAAGGCTTTTTGAGCTGGTTTCTACTGGCCCAGCGCCATGGCAGATGCCGAGCACTTAGTTTGACACTGCAAGAACTGTCAGTTCTTCGCCAAGCAGATTCATGTCCCTGCACATGAACTCCAGACGATTCTAGTCTCTTGGCCCTTTTCATGCTGGGGACTCGACATGATCGGACCATTTAAAACAGCACCAGGCGGTTTTAAATATGTCTATGTCCTCATAGATAAGTTCTCCAAATAGATCGAGTATAAACCCCTAGTCAAGGCAACCACAAAGAAGGCTTCGAAGATGCTTAATGATGTCATTCACCGTTTTGGCATCCCCAACAGCATTATCACCGACCTCGGCAGCACGTTCACAGGAAGTCACTTCTGGGATTTCTATGATGACTTGTCCATACAAGTCAAGTACGTGTCTGTCGCTCACCCAAGGGCCAATGGACAGGTCGAGCGCGCCAACGGCATGATCATCGATGCCCTGCGCAAGCGTTTATTCCGCGAAGATGGTTTGTACCCAGGGCGATGGTTGAAAGAACTACCAGCTGTGATCTAGGGCTTGCGTACCTAGCCCTGTCACAGCACGGGTGTCTCCCCATACTTCATGATATTTGGCTCTGAAGCTGTACTACCAGCCGATGTCGCTCACCGGTCTCCCAGGATCGAGTATTTCGATGAAGACGCCTCGGATGAAGCACAGGAGCTCGATATCAATGCCCTGGAAGAACGACGCCTTGACACGTGCGTTCAGAATCCTCGGTACTTAGCTAGCCTGCGTTGTTACTACAAGCGCAACGTTAAAGATCGCTTTTTCGTTGTCGGCGACCTAGTGCTCCGGCGCAAGCAGAAGACGGAAGGCCTTCACAAGCTGTCCTCTCACTGGGAGGGGCCATTCATGATAAAGGCAGTCACTAGGCCTACATCTTACAGGCTCTGCACTTTAGATGGCATCGATGTACCCAGCTCCTGGCACATCGAGCAACTTATAAGATTCTACCCTTGATAGGTGGCATAGAATAAGATATGTATCTTTTCTTTTCCTTTGTATTTAGTCGAAGTTAATAAAGTTTAGTTCATGATTAACTCCTTCGTACAAATGTTTTATCTGTAAAACATACTTTTCAATAAGCCGTACAGTCTAATGCTCTGACAGGAACAATCAGAAAAGGCACTGTCTCTAGTTTCTCCGATCATGTGTTACGGCTCCGAGCCACGAGCAATGGGACATACTAGCAAATCGCACTCTAACGGTACTAGGGTTCTAAGCGTTCTCGCAATGCGATCTTTGTTCCACAGAGGTCACCTAACGAGCTGATTCGCTTCAAAGGATGCTACACGACTACATGCATATGAACCTCTTTAAAAACTAAACGAGTCTCATACTCGTTCATTGCTTCAACTTAACTTGAGTTAATTGCTTAAGTTTTATAATTTTAACCTACATTGTTTATGTTGTTTTTTGTAGTTCTTCGTGTTTACCTACCTCAAGCCTTGCAGTTAAGAGTTCCTAGCTCTAACTTAGTCGATGGTATTCCAAATATCATTATGCAAGCCGGCGAATATGGATGACTCTATGTAAATAGCTAAACACTCGGTACAGGCCAAGCACAATAAACAAGTGTGTATGTACATCAGGCAGTTTTTTTTCATGAATTTACAAGCAGACGCTTGGCAGTTCAAGAGGCCTGGCTTGATGGTCCTTCATCGACCAGTTTGACGTTCTGCATTACCCTTGATGCAGTGTCCCAGAAGCCAAGTCGAAGGTCATTCACTTCTTCTGGGCTGGTGTTGGCCGCTGCTCCTTCAACCCTCTTGAGGTCGATTCGGGGGTAGTGCGACTTGGCCAGCGTCAGAACAAAGGACACCGCAAACTGACCCGCTTCACACACAAAATCTTTGAACAAGGGCCAGGCCCTCTTGCAAAGATCCGTGACAGCTTCAGGGCTGTTCACTGGGTCAGATATCTCCATGGCTTCTGGAGACAGCTCTTTCATCAGTGGCCTCCGTCCGGCCTCGACCTCTCGCTAGCGTTCCTTGAGTCTGGTGTTCTCCTCAGTCAGCACACCAAACTGCGTCATGTGTTTTCTTCGGAGCTTTGTCCAGACAAGGTGTTAAAACAATTTCGGGGCATAAGGAGAAGGAAGTGGTCGATTCTGCCATGCACTGCCGTCTCCATCTTCAGCTCTTCAATGCGCTGGCTGGGCGTGTGATAACTCCCTGCATCTTCAGCTGATTGCCCTTCTCGATCTTGGATCACAACACCAGATATATAGATTTTCCATATAATAGCAGATATTCCAGAGGTGTGGACAGCACTTTTAGGGCCTGTTTGGAACAAAGGAATGTAAAACAGAGGAAAAGAAGGAAACGCAGGAACAGGATTCAGGTGTAGTGGAAAAACATAGGAATCAAAAAACATAGGAAACTATAAACATGGATGTTTGGAACATAGGAATAATAACACAGGATTCCCAAAAGACCAAAATATGAGGTGTGATTAAAAGAGCTAAATACTTGTATTATTATTGAAATATTAATCATTACAACGTCTCCTTTTAATTAACAAATAAATAAACATATGTGTAAAGTTTTTTTTGTGGGACTAAGAAAAAATTAGTATAACAATTTAATTTAATTAATAGACATGTGATTGCACGTGATTAATAAATGCATCCAGTGATTGCATATGGCCTTTTATCCCCTTTTGCTCTCACTTACATGTGGGGCGACGGTCCCCTGGTCTTATCTGACCAAAAGTTGAGAGCAATCCTCATCCACTCGTACACCTTCTTGTCTCTTTCAGTTTCATCTGGCTCTCCGTCGACTCTCTCGGCGGCGCGCGCTGTGTCGTTGTTTCCGCCGCCCATCGCGCAGCCACTGCCTAGCACTGCCACCGTCCTGCCGTCTCTCGTGCAGCCACCCACATCCCATCCCTCCCACATAGCAACGTTATGCCAGGCCGGCCATGGACGAACGACCATGAGCTCGAGGGAAGAAGACGTCCAAACCACTTTTGAAAGGTAAGATTAGGCATGAAACAATTTGGTTTTATCAGCTTCTTTAACCTCCATGCGCGCGTCCATCTCGGGCATTCGCCAAAACTTTAGATCAGAGTGGATTTTCTCATTCCTGCGTTTTGTGAAGGAAAGGATTCCTTTCCGGAGGAACGGCAAGACCGTTTCCTTTGTTCCAAACGGCACATGACGTCAGCAAAATGGAGGAACCACATTCCTTTGA
Source organism: Chrysopogon serrulatus (assembly GCA_015844335.1). NCBI lineage: Eukaryota > Viridiplantae > Streptophyta > Magnoliopsida > Poales > Poaceae > Chrysopogon > Chrysopogon serrulatus. The sequence continues at coordinate 81,895 of JADLZL010007858.1, forward strand.
AATTCCTTTGGAATTCCTACAATCCAAACGGGGCCTTACCTTTCGCTTTCCCTTCAAGGACGCTAACCTTGTACTTCAGGGCGGCGTTCTCACTGTGCAGGCGTTCATTTTCGGTCATAATGGGCCAAAACTGTTCTATCATGTCCGCCCGCTGCTGAGCAACGTTTTGCAGGCCCTGAAAAGTATCATAACATAGTAGTTCTGGCTAATGATTTAGTCACACACCGAATGCTCATTTTGAGTATGTACCTGCACATGCTCCCGCAGTTGTTTCAAGGAAGCCTCAATGTTATCTTGGATCGGGGCGTCGACCTTGGACTCAAACACCTGCCACTCTCCGTCTTCTACCTGACGGGCTATGAAGCTTACTTTTCCTGGAACCCATTTTGGTTTCTCAGGATGCCCTATGATCTCTTCTTGTTCTTCAGAAGGATCTTGATTGACAGGCACACCGGTTCTGGCCTGCGATTGAACCGTGGTTGACGGTGTCCTCCTCCTCGGAACGTGACCGACCACACCTCCTTGAGCACCCTCGTGGTCTTCACGATGGGGTGATGGCGGTCCCCTTGTTGAAGGGTGGTCGGTCTCTTGAGCCACTTCGCCTTGGTTTTCTGGAACCTTGGCATGTGTCTCCAATTGCTGGCCCTGGAGACTCCCCCCTTCTTCTGTGCTGGCTTGTCTGCAAGCCCGACGGGTAATCATGATCAGCATGATATAATAAATGTATTGAGAACACAGGTGCCCATACCTGGTTGACTGCTTGACGAAGCACCAAAAGCGTCTAGCTCCTCCGCGGCTGGATGATCCGCCCTGACCACCAGCGCCATTTCCTCCACCACCAGACTCTGAGTGTGGTGGTCGAGGATCGGGAGTGGGGACTTTCTGTTGCCCCGTCGATGACTGCTCGGGCGCCGGCCTCTGAGTCGTCTCCGATCTCCTTGGAGGGCTGTTCCCTCCCCCACCTTCGGTCGTCGTCTGTGTGGCCCTTGGTGGTGTTGTCTGCGGCTGAGTTCGTGGCTGCTGACGTGGAGTACTGGTGGTGGTGGTCGGTCGGCACGGCCGCTCCTCGGAGCGCTTGGCTCTGAACTTCTGACTCAGGGGACTGTATCCTCTGTGTCAGAGTCCGAGCTCTCGATTATTGCTCGGCGTCGCGTCTCGCCCTCTTCATTGATATTTAGCTTGCCACCGGCCCTGGTGCCGGTGGGCTTCGCCTTCTTCTGTGGTGGTGGTGGCATTGGGTCCTTCCCTGTCGCCTTACGCTTCAGCTGTTTTCCAGGAACACCTAAAGTTTCTTCTCCGCTTTGGCCACCGTGTTCGACCTCTGACGATGGTCTGGTCTTCTTTTGCTGGCCTCGGATCGCGTCACCGATAGGCCATTGTTCTACTGGAACAAGAGACACGAAAGATCGGCGGTCCTGTCCAAGACATTGTTAAGCCACATTACACGTCAGTCACATATGCGAAGATTAACTGACATAGTGCATTATAATTACCCTTCACTTACCGGTGGAGGAGGATTCTTCAAAGTAAACGGAGGTACTCCTTCTTTTGGGAAGGAGTACTTGGCAAAACCTTCAAACATATTCGATAGTCGGTTCTCCGTTTCTTCACGCTCCAGTCTTTCTTTGCTCTCTCGAGACGGGTCTCCGCGCCCTTGGTACTCAAACATGAAGTTTACCCTCTCCTTCAGGGGCTGGATTGGACAATGAACTGGCTGGCAACCATAATCCCGTCAATCTTGCTAAAATCCATCAGGGATAACAGTTCTTCGACCTGAACCATTTGATCCACATCTGTTTTTTCAGACCACCGGGGATTGAATTGGGGAATCTGAGTGACATCACAAGGGACTGGTCGGCCTTCAAGATTCTGGTTGATGAAAAACCAGCACTTCATCCAGTTCTTGGTGTTTGATGTATGTCCAACGGCCATCCAGCGGGACTTTACACCCTCCCTCAAGGCAATATAGCAACCGCCGGCCACCTGAGATCCATCGGACCCTTCCCCGTTCTTCTTCAGGATATATGGGTGGCGAAACAGATTGAAGTGCAGTGCTATCCCCAAACAACACTCGCAGTACGCCACGAAGATAGCAATGGTCAAAATGGAGTTGGGGGAAGGTTGCAGATTGAAATCGCCCAAAAAATACACAAATCCCTTAGGAAACTGTGCACCAAAATCCCTAATCCCCGGAGAAAATAATCTTTGAACACAACAATTTCATCTTCATAGGGCTGGGGATAGCGTTCACCTGATGGCGGCGCTCTCCACACCACCAACTTCGGTGGCGGCAGCAGGCCTCCCTGCGACATTGTCTCCAAAGTGACTTGCGTCGTCGAGATTTTACGCCAATGGGTCTCCATCAGCTTCTTACGCGCCGCCTCCGTCGCTGAGATCCTCTTCTTCCCCATTGCAGTTATCAAGCTGAGTGCGCGGATGGCAGTTGTCGAAAACCTAGTTTGTGCGCTGGAGATTGAGGAGAAGAAAGCAGCAGAAATGGCAACGACTGCTGAGTGTAGAAGAGGAAGCGGCGGCCGTCGGACTATTTATACCATGCGGGTGGCCCATTAACTCTCTCGAGGTCACTGTGGACGTTCTTTTTACCCTAATTTTTAACTGGGCTTTCTTGGGCCGAGTTACCTTTACACAGTTATTTTTCCTCTACGGTACGATGAGCCGTTTACTAAAGTCATGGTGCGCTAGTCTTACTGGAGACTAGGCCCACCCGTTGAATACATGGTCAGTCTGGTCCACCAGTCAGACTGGGGACTAGGGACTCTTTCAGAAGTCATATATATAACCCCGGTCGACCAGATCAGTCTGGTGACTGGGCACATATCTGGGCTGTGCACTCTTAAGCCCCGGTCGACCAGATCAGTCTGGAAACTGGGCACACAGCCGGGTTGTGCACTCTTAAGCCCTGGTCGACCAGGTCAGTCTGGGGACTGGGCATATAGCCTGAGGAATGCACTATTAAGTATTGGTCAACCAGAACAGTCTGGGGACTGAGCTCCTTCGATTAATTTGCGTACTGATCGACGAATTCAGTCTGTGACCAAAACCTGGAGATTAGCATTACTCATGATTAAAACGCATTTAGATTGAGACTGATATAAGATCCAACGAAGAAATTCACAATGCAAGGTGACTGCTTTTCCACACCAGATTGGGTCATTTAGGACCTAGTTACAAACTACTTGACTATGGCATTCTATACAAAAGCTATGACGCCTGGCGAGCTTCCCATGGATCCTAACCCAGAACTTTTTGTTCAAGGACCAGTAAACCCATGGAACTGCAAAAAGCAGTCCTCTACCAAGCGTCTGCTGGTAGGCACGCCTGAACACCTGCTAGGAACCTACAGAGCGTCGTTCATGACGTCCTCCGTGGTCACCTCCTCCACTATGGCGTCGGCGGCGTCGTCGAAGTCCCGGATGAGGTGCTCCAGGTCCGTGATGTGTTCTCCTTCCGGAAGACCGGCGAGTCCCCGGAGATCCACCCAGGCGGCGCTGGGCAAGCTGCCCGGCGACGACGCCCCAGCTGTGCGGGGCCGTGGGACACGAACTCCTGGATTCGGGCGGGCGTGTTCTCCGGCCGCTCGGGGAGGGAATCTCCTGCCGCTCCGATAAAGGCGGCAAAGCGCTTCCGCGCCGCCAGGGAGGACGGTGTGGAGCTCCTCCTCCAGTTGAGCCACCCTCTCGTCGGCCGCCAACTGGTTGGCCCGGGCCTGTTCCGCCTCCACCTCGGCCTGCTCCAGCGCCCCCATCACGGCATTCAGCCGTTCCTGCAGTTCTGCCATGGCGACCGTTCTGGTCACCAAGGCATGCCGACCCCCGGCATTTTCTTCACCGGCAATCTCCGCGGCGGGGAACGGCTGCGCGGGTGGAGCACCGATAGCCAGCACCCTGCAAGCAACAAATCAAGTTAGATTGGAGTTTGATTTCTCACCAAACGTGTGACTACAGTAATACGGCTGCTTACCCTGCATTACGGCGGCGTCTGCTGGGAGGACCGCTTGGTGAGTCCTCCGCCGGCCGCTTGCCGCGATCCATTCGATGGTGCTGGAGCGTCGCGAGAATGGATTGGAAGAGGGAGAACTGAGCAACCGGCTAGGGTTTCTTTGGATTTCGGATGCTTTCTCTCACCGCCGCGCCTTCTATTTATAAGCAGCCGTCAGGAAGATAAGCGGGTGAGTGGAAATCGTTGCATAGCTTCGCAACGGATCGCTTTCCCCACGACTGGAAAGTGCTATCATTGCGGCCACGACCGAAGGCGAACCGCCACGGCACGTTCTCCAGTACAGATTTCTCGGCCTCCGTGCCGAGATGGTCTTTTTTGCCCCTCTGACGAGGCGAACGGTTAATTGGGCCGTTGGCTGGGTATCAGGCCCATTCTGTATAGTTTTCGACTTTTAATTATTTCGATTTTCCACCGAGTTGCATCTTTTTTCTGGAAAAGGTGACTATTCTGAGTGATTATCAAGTTTTTTTCAAGAAAGCAAGCTACAACATGATTCTCATCTTCTAACAACCTTGGAGACTACGTGGGCCCACGTCACTTCAGTAGTGACTGGGCCTGTTCCTAATATGGGTTCTGACCCCTACCGTATAGCTTTTCTGAAAGGCTAGTCTCTTTGATCAAACAAATGATATCTGATATCATATGCTACTGTGGGCCCACATCTCTAGACATGAACTATTTTTTTCTTTTTTCTTGAGCAACATGCATCTTTCGACAAAGACGAATGAATTTGCCTCTGAGGTCGATTCCTTCTTCGAACTGCCTGGCGTTGTGCTGAACTGGTCGGTTCTTTGCAGAAGTGGTCGGTTCCTTGCGGAGCTGATCGGGAAGTCAATGACAAGCTACAACCATGCAAGGTTACGATCCGGACTGGTCGGCAAGCGTTAAAGCGGTGTTACTTCTCAAGATCCATGGTGCTCGGGGACTAGCTGTGGGGGTTTAGACCCCTATACCCTCATGGCTGGCCTTTGGCCTCGACAGACAGGGCGGCCCAGCCCACAAGACCAAGACCGATCGGCCTCTTTGGCCTGGTTGGAGTCCCAGGCCGACAATTAGGAGTTACTTGTCATGCAAGGCAACTAGTCGGTTAGGAAACCAATTGTACTCTACCTAGATACGATTTGTTTGTAACCGACCACCTCGGGATTTCAGGATCTGTAACCCTGTCCTCCAGACTATATAAGGCGGGCAGGGATCCCCTCCAAAATATCTCTCTCAATCCTTTTCATCAATAACAAGAAGAGCAGGACGTAGGGTATTACGCATCAAGCGGCTCAAACCTGAGTAAACCGTGTGTACTGTTCTTCCTGTTCCATCTCGCTTGTAGTCTAATAGCGTGCCTCCACCATAAATCACTACCGTCGGTATACCCGTGGTAGACTGCCGCTGATATTTCATCGACATTCACCCCGTCTTCCTACTTCTGAATGACCAGCTCCACCAACGATCCAATTGTTGGTAGAACATCGGCCACCATCTTCTCGGGGTCCTGGAAATCCAGAGTATAACCTCCTGCCTTGTCATATCCACGAGTCTGGAAGAACATAGTTTGTGTAAGAAAAATGGACCCCATAAACCATTTAGTTTAGATTTTGATGTTTGATGAACAACACATGACCACTTGAATCAATGTTGTTTGCTAGTATACAAGGTATTCTTCAAATAGATGTAAGGTGGACTTAGACAAGTGGTGATCTAAAAGATCAACACCTCAAGTAAGACATTAATAGTTATGTTGAAGACCTGCAAGATATGTTATAAGTCCAAGACACAAGAAGTAGAAGCTTGGGCGCGAAGACACAAACATAGTCGAAACCATTCGAGCCGAGACAAAAAGGTAGATGAATTCAAACTGTCTCATGATTTTTGATCTACGTGAACAGATATGAGACAAGCTCAGATATGAGACAAGCTCAAAATTGTAGAGCTTTAATTAGCTTTCTAAAATGTCCAAGATCATCAAAATCAGATTTCGGAGCTAAAGTGATGGCCAAAATAAGAAAAACTGACGTGTTAAAAATACAGCAGCGGGACGGCGTCCGATCCGCATGTGAGTGAGTCTGGTCGGGAGCATCTAGTCCACCTAAAATTAGCCCTGAATAGTGTTGTGGCACAGTCAAGTCCCGTCCTAAGCATCCGGCCCTCTCAGAAAACAGGTGTAACAGCTAGTTTTGCAACGGCTAGTCAACATGGCTTAACCAAACGCGTCCGATACTATTGTTGTAGCGGCCGGTCCTCTACAGAAGTAGCATATTGGTCTCTAATAGCTTTATTTGAAGCGGGGGCTATAAATATGAGTTCAAACCAGCCATTTGAGCGGTGAAGGAGTCAGAAAACATACCAAGGGTGTTGCTACACCATTTTAGTTCCCTGCACATGCATAATGCTTAGTGTTTCACATGGTGATTAGTGTATGTGCTTTGCGAAGTGCTTAGGTTAACTAGACTACCGCTTTTGCACTTGCTCTAAGTTTAGGCCTAGTGCTTAGTGAGGTTTGAATACCTCTTACCACTCGGTGCTTGCACACACCATTGTTGTACTCAGAGGGGCTTGGTGAGACCACACCAACTGCGTTTATGGTGTGGCTACACCACCTTGTACCAAAGGGAACAAGGCCCGCAGTGGTTTGGCCGGAAGCTGATAGTGAAAACAACAGGGAACGGTTTAGGAGAGGCTTGCTAGAAGGCACACGGAAGACCCACTTGCGCGTGGGGAAGGACCGGAGCTATCCACTGAGTTATCCTACTGGGAGCTTGGCCCTAGCGAAAGATTCCTTGCGAGGGGCTCCAACAAGGACGAGGAAGCTTGCGTGCTTCTCGACACCTCGGTAAAAATACCGAAGTCGTCGACAGGAATTTGTATCTCTACCTCACCTTTAGCTTCCGCATTTACTTTATGTACCTTAGTTGTGTGTTTTACCTTTCTTAGCTTAGTTAATAGTCTAGTTGACTGGATTAGAACCTGGATTATATAACTCTTTTGCGGTAGAGATAGCAATATACCTAGCAAAATCTTAGTTGTATATCTAGATAATTATTTCTTGCATATTTTTTTGACTAGGTTGTTTTAGAGACCATAGTTATAAGTAGATTTTTAAGTTATCTAATTCACCCCTCCTCTTAGATGTCACGATCCTTAAATTTGTTACGGATTTCCAAAGACATCGGAGAGCAACTAAAGTATTGATATTGATGTACAAATGTTTCTTGTCAGCAATCCAAAGAGTCACCCCAATCTCAAAATTCCCAGCACCTCTCAAATTAATTAAGAACCTAAGCTATCATAGACCAAATTCTATTTGCTAGCTCTAACTAATTCTACTAAAGATAAGATACAAAACCGGTAGAAGATAATGCTCTAAGTGCTGATGTGTTGTTTTTGAGGAGCTCTCTTTATTTATACTAGCTAAAGGATGGTTATGCAGGAGATAAACTTAAAACCACCAGAAACCGCCTCTGCATGCAATCAATGCCCCGCTAGGCTTTCCAGCGAAAGCGAACAGGGCGTATATTCCTACATGATCACAAAATGAATAGTAGGCTAAGAAAACGGCTGCAAGGTAATTTAAATTAGGGAAAATTATGTTCTTACCCTTATCCAGGAGTCTAACTATGATTTAATCCTGGTTTTTTCAACTTTGTGATTTAGTCCTTGTTTTTTAAATGAAAGCTCCATTTGCCCATAGTTTAGATGGGCGTTAGATTCACTTGGAATATTTAAAAAATCAAAATCCCTAAACACAAAGACAAAAATACTAAATTACCCCTTATCTCTTCATTGCCTTCCTCATCCATTCAGAAGGAAACACTTGGGCACGTTTGGTTCTTTTGTCTTGCCTCACTTTGCTCGTAGCATAGGAAACGAGGAGCTCGCCCGCTCTGGGAGAGCTGGTCGGCCTCTCAGACTATGGCATCACTTGCACAAAAACCAAAATAGCTAGCCAAGAAACCAAACGCAGTTACTGCTGCTCTCCTATCCTCACTCGGCAAGGCTGGACGTCCTCCGGCAAAAGAACCAAACGGTCACGTTTGGCTCTTGTTCAGCGACGAAGCTTGAGCTCAAGTTGAGGGGGGGGGGCCGGCCTCATTAATTTTGACTAAAAATGCATGAACAGTAGCCATATTACTGTTCATTTAGTGGAAAATTAGTGATGGCAGGGGGGGCCATGATCCCGTTTCGCCTCCATGTAGCTCCGTCCGTGCTCTCGTTGTGCCCTCTCTCTCTCTCTCTAGTCTAGTCTCTACGAAGGTGCAAAACAAAATATTCTTAGGACAGAACTACATCTCGATCATGTATCTCTTTTCTTCTATGAAGGAACCTATTTATTACAAATAAACACCGCAACAAGCAAAATTTATTCAAAATACATGATCTTCCAGGCATGAGGCATCATCTAATGTGTGGAACGTACGTGTACCCTGCACGCTAAGTCTCAGCTGGAGGCTGCAGGGGCAGAGCAGTGGCGTACGATCTTAGTTGCTGTATAAATTCGTCGATGTACCTGTCGTGAAGTTCCTTGTCAGCAACAATCCCTTGCAGCTTGAGGGCATTTGCCACAAAGACACCCCTGGTTTCTTCCTCTAACATGACGGCACGGACCGCGCTGGCGACGCCATGGCGGTCGAACGAGCCGTCGTGCTCAGACCTGGGCACCTGCAACCCCACCTTCCTCGCCTCCATGACACGCGCGTTGGGCCCTTGGTCCCCAACATGGGCAGCATGATGAGAGGACGGCCATACAAGAGTGCTTCGATGACCGAGCTCGGCCCGCAGTGCGTCAAGAAGCCGCCCACGGCGCCGTGTGCCAGTATGCTGGCCTGAGGAACCCACCCCATGGTCACCAGCCCACGGCCGCCGGTCCGCTCTTGGAACCCGGCCGGAAGGAGGTCCGCGTCGTCGGGGACGACGCCGCTGGCGCTGGGCTTCCTCAGAGCCCAGAGGAAGCGTGTCCCGGCGAGCTCCAGCCCCAGCGCCATCTCGCGCACCAGTTCCACGCTCAGCGGCACCTCGCTCCCCAGCGCCACGTACACGACCGAGCTCGGCGGCTGCGCGTCCAGCCACCGCACGGTGGCGTGCTCCCCGTTCGCGTTGGCGTCATGTGATGGGGAAGCAGACCGACGGCGAGAACCGGCTTGCCGAATAGCGGCGCCACCAGCGGCAAGTACTCGGGCTCCCACTCAGGGCTGCTTCGCAAGGCCATGAACGTGCACCTCTCGAGCGTCAAGGAGAAGCGCTCGGCGGTGGACATACCGGACGCGCCATCGTCCTTGTAAAGACGTTGCATGTTCTGCTCCAACTCGTGACGGGGTGCACCGGCCGGTTCCCGGCCGGCGGCCATAGACGCGGCGCTCCAAAGAAGCATCATCACGCATGGCACCTGGTGATCCATATCGATCGATGAGATGACAACAAGCCCAAGCCCAGATGCATCTGAGATACACATGCGTACGGAACCAAAAGCAAGTTGACCCAGTTTGCAGTTGGTGTGGAACGAACCTTGTGTTCGACGGCGGCGGTGGCGGCCCCGTAGTGGAGGTCGAGGATGACCCAGTCAGGCCTCTTGCCCCCGTCAAAGCAGGACGCGCGCAAGAACTCCGCAAAGGGCGCGGCGAGGCCGTCAAAGGCCTTGAACAGGAGCTCAAACTTGTCGTAGGGAACGCTGTTAGTGGACTCGGCGCCGTCCGGGAGGCCGTCGACGCACGGGAGGGGAGCGCCACGAAGTCGACGCGCGGCGCCGCGGAGGGGCGCAGCGCCGGGAGGCGGGCGATGTTACCCGGCGTGGAGACGAAGGACACGGAGTGGCCTCGCAGCGCCAGCTGCTCGGCGAGCTCCAGGTACGGAAGCAGGTGGCCGAACCCGAGCCACGGGAACATGACAAAGCGCAGCGGCGCCGGGGACAAGGACGCGCCGTCCATGGCGATTGACTGAGGGCAAGCGGACGTCACTGCAGCCGAGAGAGGGAGCTAGCCCTTATAACAGCAAACGGCCTACTTATTATAGCCCTATTTATACCGTTTCTCGGGACTTCTACGAGCCGTAGAAGCTCAATGAATGAATTACAATTCTTCACCACAGTGAGATGAATTTCCTTACTTGATTGACATTAACAGCTGGCATGCTCTCCGCATGTTCTATTATTTTAAAAAGAAAAAAGAAGGAAAATCTGCAAGGGTGCAGCAGTTTGTCAAATAGGCTAGCTGTAATGTGGACATCAATCTATATAATGTGGACAATATATTATTATTATTACTACAGTTGTGCATGGATTATGTGGACAATATAATGTGGACAATATATTATTATTATTATTATTATTATTTCTATAATGTGTGATTGCTAAGTTAAGTTTAATGATTGGGTTTAATACTCCAAAATGATGTTTAATATTTATATATATGACGTGGGTTCAGCTAAATCAAATTACAAGCAGCAACAAGTAATTATTATAGTGCTAAAATTTATATTAACTTTTTAAGCATCTTAACGTCCTCAAATAAAAAATATTAAAACTAGAAAGTTATAAATCTTGTCGAGATCTACAATTTTTATAATAAAAATTATCTTCATCGGATGTTATATTGAAGAGTTACAACTAGTTACAATCAGTTGGAATAAGAATCAATCAGTTACTGGCTTTTAGAAATTGATTCTAGCTGACTGGGCGATGATGAGATGAGCCAGCATGGCGCTCCGCGTTGGACCAGGGACGAAATTGAGCTGGCTGTGCAAGTTTGAGGACTAAAATGATCGTTTTAAGTAGTTTATGGATCAAAACTGACCTTTTCGACGATAATTTGAGGGACGAATTTGGCTATTCCGCCTTCTTAATAGTTGGTTCACCCTGTTTTCCTTACTTCTGAGTGACCAGCTCCACCAACGATCCCAATTGTTGGTAGAACATCGGCCTCCATCTTCTCAGGTCTTGGAAATCCAGAGTATAGCCTCCTGCCTTGTCATATCCATGAGTCCTGAAAAACATAGTTTGTGTAAGGAAAATGAACCCCATGAGCCATATAGTTTGGATTTTGGTGTTTGATGAATAATACATGACCACTTGAACTAATGTTGTTTGCTAGTATATAAGGTATAGTTCAAATAGATGCAAGTTGGACATAGACTTAGGCAAGTGGTGATCCAAAAGATCAACACCTCAAGTAAGACATTAGTAATTATGTTGAAAACCTGCAAGATATATATGTTAGAATCTCAAGACATAAGAAGTAGAAGCCCGGACGAGAAGACACAAACATAGTCGAAACCATTCAAGCCGCGGATGAATTCAAACTGTCTCATGATTTTTGATCTACTCAAATTGATCTGAGACCAGCTCAAAGTTGTAGAGCTTTAATTAACTTTCCAAAAATATCCAGGATCATTAAAATTGGAGTCCAGAGTTAAAGTGATGGCCAAAATATGAAAAACTGATGTGTTGAAAATACAGCAACGGACGCGTCCGGTCCGCACAGGTGAGTCCGGTCAGGAGCATCCAGTCCACCTAAAATCAGCCATGAAAAGTGTTGTGGCATAGTTGAGTCCCGTCCTAAGCATCCGGTCACCACGGGCACGTCCGGTCCTCTCAGAAAACAGGTGTAAAGGCTAGTTTCGTAACCGTTAGTTGACGTGGCTTAACCAGACATGTCCGGTATTATTGTTGTAGCATCCAATCCTCTACATAATGCTGCAAACTTGGATGAGCTAAAACAATTTAGTGTATCCTACTGTAGCAACAACACTTGAGATCTATAGTTTTTGTTTTGGTCAATTATTTATTTGACTTTGTTTCAACAATTTAAATTTTGAATTTTAAAATATGAAAACTTCAGACAATATTATGAGAAAGTAAATGATTTTAAATGAAAAAGTTATTGAAAACAAAGTTATAGAAACCAGCGAGATCTAAGACCTTTTGTTTTGGCCTACATCTTATGAAAGCGACAATAAACATTATCTACAATTGATAAATCCTTCATATTATCACATAACTATGTGAGAGATCTATAAATTTGTGAACAATGAATACTACCACCTTGTTAACTCATTTGAGTTTTTTATGTAACGATAATGTAATAAAAACATGTTAACATGCAAAATTGTAGAATTTTTTGATAAAAGTTAGAATTATTATAATTGTTTTATGGTAATTTAGAAATAGAATGATGAATTATCGCTAGCTAACAATTTTTTCCTCCAACAACAATGGGATATATGACCGAGTGATGTTTGAGTATAAATATATTTTAAACCAAATTTTGTAGAGCCTATTGGAAGTAAGCATAGTTCAATTTGGAATTACTTTTGGTAACCGCGTAGAAATTCATTTAAATGATAAAAAATATCAAGTAAGTTCCAAATTTTCTAAAACTCCTCCACAACAACACATATCTAGGATGTTGCGTGTTAAAAAGTTTTCAAAGTATGAAAGAAAAGTTTCCTAAAGTGTTGTCACAACGATCATTCTACATTTGCATGAGAAATAAAATGACCAATAAACAGCAATAAAAAAAGCATTAAGAGCACAAAAATGCAATGAATTAATAGACCATGATTTTAGAAACATATAGAAAGAAAAAAATCATCATATTTAGAGTTGGTATGAGAGAGAAAGACAAGTTATAAATTTCACTATAGATTAAAATAAGAAAACTTATGTTCATGTTCTTGAATTTCTAGTATATAAGCAATTGTTTTTCTACTGAAAACAGTAACCTATATTTTGTGGCGGTGGAATTTAACTCTCATGAAAATGTTCGCTCTCATGAAAAATTCAATTTTATAGTGGGATAACCATTTTCATGGGGTATTTAAGTACTCTCATGAAAAACACTAATTTTTATGACGGCGTTTGGAGCACTCTTATAAAACTGAGATTTCGTGGTGGGATTTACGTCACCCTCATGAAAAATAGTGTGTTTTCCACTATCATAAAAAACTGTCCCTCTCACAAAATCTCTATTTTCTGGTAGTTGTAATGGACAAGCAAGAGAAGAGATGATTAAGAATGATTATATGTGCATACACGCTTGCACGAGCTTCTTCTGAGTTCGACAGGAATGATATAAGGACAGTCCCAATAAAACATTGATTAATGATTGACAGCTACAGCTTAACAATTTGGTGACGTGGCACCAGAGTAATTAAGGAGAGAAAGTATAGAAACAAGAAATCGTTTTCCTCCCAAAGAAACGGCAAAATTAAAAATGCGTTAGGGAGAAACTAGTTTCCATCCGACGCCCAAGTTGCCGCCGCTGTGCAGGCCGCTGCTAGCTGCCGCGCACGGCAGGGGAAGCGCCGGTCACGGTCACCGGAAAGAAAAGCAGCGGCTGCCGTGGGGAAGTGCAAAGCTGCCGCCACGCTCGGCCTGAGCATACACATCGCCATCCATGGTGAGGTTGAGTCCGGCTGGGGCTCCTCCATGCAAGTTGCGGTCGCCGAAAAGCCGCTGCTTCCGCAGGGAAGTGCAAAGTCGCTGCTGCTCTCTCCAGCTGAGACCTGAGTGGACGGACATGCAGTCATATCCATGGGGAGGTGAATTCCGGCCGGGGTTCCTGTTCCTCCACGCAGGTCGCAGTCGCTGCCACCGAGGCTGCTCGCCGTCCGTGCGGCACGAGCTCTCGATGCTGCTTTCTGGCCGAGGCCGGGCTATAGCTCCACCACGATGACGCCCCTGTGAGCACGCAGCCCTCCATGGCGAGGTGGAGGCCAACGAACCGAGGCTCCTCTGCTTGGTCCTGGTCGTCCGTACAAACTCCGTACTTCCCTAGTGAGCAAAGGTGGAGGCGGCTCTACGAAGAAGACGATGGAATAAGGATAGATAGAGAAAAAAAGAGAACATCTATTAGGGGAAGAAACTTTTATTGTGTGAGATGATTTTATAGATAATTTTTTGCTGATGTGACTGTTATAGAATTCGTGTGTAGTTTCTACCATTTTCTACCATTAGGACTGTCCTAATATAATATAACTAGTTCTATCTAGCGCACCATCAATTGTTGTCGTGATGGGTAGCGTGCAAGTCTCCTGGACCATGTCCTTTCCCGAGCCATGCAGCAACAGCCTCTGGGCCCCGCACGTGAAACCATGGATGGATTCCGTTTTCTCGAATATGGAAACCGATGGGATACGCGTGGTTGAATTCAGATATCACCTTTTACCATATTTTAAATTAAATATGAATATGAATTCGGATACTTTCAAATATGAATATGAAATAGATGTCTTGAATTTGGATTTCTATTCGGTTATTTACTCAACTCAACTTAAAATGTATACTTTATTAAATTTGACATATATGAACAAAATTTTACTACTAACTTCATGATTAACTAAAGTGAAATGAAAGTGCACTTTTAATAATCTCCAATATCGAAGTAAACTAAATTATAATAGATAATATTAAATAAAATAATAGATCAAGTGAAGAAATTCAAATGAAAATGGTATAACACAAATAACCATTTTACTTCATCAATGGTTTTGGAATTATAAAATTATTATGAATTATCAATAAATATTTAATAATTAAACACATCAATTAATATTCAATACTATATTTGTTTAAATATTTATCATTAAATTATAAATTATATAAAATAATTTAGAGTTCGATTCCTAGGCTCAACTTTTTTTTTTCTGTTGTGGGCTTGATTTTGCATGGCAAACTACCTCGACGCGTGCGCATGTTACTGCTGTGCCAGAACCGAAGCACCGGTGGTGCAACGATTAATTGCGAGCATATGTGCCCCAAGGGCAAGGAGCAATCGCGTCCAACACTCGCATGCAGAGGCCTCGGCGACATCATTTGTGAAAAAGCTAGGGTCACCTAGAACGACCTCTAGTACAAGTATGCAGGGTGTATGTAGGTTATGTTGACGGTTAAAAATGGTAGTTATTTGCTGTCAAGACTGTTGCAAAAAAACTAGAGTGATCTTACTTTTGTTCCCTCGCTATTCTTTGGTTTTTCATAATAGCACACTAGAATCATAAGACAGAGGAACACGCTCGTTGTCACTAACCCAAAGCAGATCCAAAAGTAGCATTTAACACTAAGGTAAGCACCGGAAGAAAGCCACTACGTCATTGGCGACCACTTCATGGGAGTTCATCGTCCATCCTGCCAATGCGGACACCTTCTATGCTTCTCGACTTCTCATGGTACATTTAATTCAATGATTTATAGTTTTGATATAGTTTTTGAATGTTTCATGAAATTCTACATTCTAGTTCAGTTTTACAAAGAGAACATAATTATGGTCAAATGTTATGGCCGTGTCTTGAGAGTTACTATTATTTATTTATTTAGCATGCTTGTGTGTATAAAAATGGTCGAAACATTGAATGAAAGGAGTAGTTATGCATCAGATATTAGATTTTTTATTTTGGCTATATTATTATTATTATTATTATTATTATTATTATTATTATTATTATTATTATTATTATTATTATTATCATTATTATCATTATTATCATTATTATTATTATTATTATAGCATGCTCAAAATAAACATATGGACTATACTCACTGCTGATATTTTTTATTGCTCTATTAGCACAAATATGAACATGAATATGAATATGGCCGATGATGCGTTCATTTTTATCCTAAGTTTTAAGATAAAAGAGTAGATTTTTATTTTTTGGCACGCAAGCTAATAGGAGGGACATGTTGACGCTCAAATTTAAATCATGTTATAGTTTTATCCAAACACCGACAGCCAAACTTGGCTTATATATAAATTGATTAGGTGATGGGTGCTTTAGTTTGATTAACTCGGCAACAGAATAATGTTGTTAATCATTCTTAATTATCTCTTCTCTTGCTTATCCATATTACGCTAATTAATCATATCACTATCGTATCTGATAAAAAAAAAAGATACTCAAACATGATATACTATCTAGAATTACATTCTTTATTAGATTGAGGGATCGGAGTATCATTTCGAGTGAGCCTCAGGTCTAGATAGTAGACTTGGTTGGATAGGTGTAGAATCATATTAAATCCGTTCACGTTTTCACGTGCCAGGCCTAGAGCCTGTTGCTGCACCACTCGGGACAGGACAGGCTCAAGAGACGCCCACGCTACCCATGCATTTTCACGGTAACAATTGATGCTGCGCCAAGTAGAATATATATTATATCTTTCTTGTCTCGTTCAGCAGAAGCTCGTGGAACGCGAGTATGCACATAATCATTATTCTAATTAATCAATATCACTACCTACCTGATAAAGCAATCAATGAGCCAAACACTTCTGCTGAATGAGACAATTAATGATATAATATTCTACTTGGTGCCGCATCAGTTGTTACCGTGATGCATGGCATGGGTAGCGTGGGAATCTCTTGGAGCCTGTCCAGTCCCGACTCCCGAGTGGTGCAGCAACAGGCTCTGGGCCTGGCACGTGAAAAACTTGAATGGTTTTCGTTTTCTCGGAGCTAAGCTGCAGATGTACATGATGTACACATCTGAGATTAGAGACAATGAGAAACCCAATAGGAAAGGGATCGAAAGGCAGTAAAGAAAAAGTGGTGGGTAACTTTACCATGCCTCTGATGCAAGGTACGTATAACAATCAAAGGAGTAAGATGGGTGAGATGAGCTTATATAGTGGATATAGCCTACCAATCATCTTCTAAAAATATGATTCTACGCCTATCCAACCAGGCCTACTACTTAGACCTCAAGGCTCACTCGAGATGATACTCCCTATATCAAGAAAGAATGCAATTCTAACACAGTGTATCATGTTTGAGTATCTTTTGACTAATTATAAATAAAAATATTAAATAAATATTATTAGATTAATTATAAAATATATCTGTCGACGCCCAACTAGCTAGTTTGCCGTCGCCAAAAAAAAAAATAGCTAGTTTGCCATACCCTGTCCCTGACTCCCTGTCCCCCGAACTACTTCACTGTCCCTGATAAAGAAGCCCCAACCCCCAACCTCCGGAGAGATCGTGATTCCTGAAGGCACCATCACAGAGTTTAGCAAATCCCTCAGGAGGTTTTTTTTCTGGACTGAGGGAGTACGTAAGAATATATGATTGGCTAGTCGTATCCTTAAGCAACAAATAAAGCTTTTTTTTTAGGGGTAAACAACAAATAAAGCTACATATATTCTTCATACTACTGTACTACTGAAAGCTACTGCTGCTTCTTGCTGCTGTATATAGCCGACCATATGATTGCATCCGTAAACAACAAAGGTAGCCGAGAGTAGCATAGCAGTGCACATTATTGTTAGCAATGTCGATGCATTACTTGGCTGCTCTGTCGGTGACTCTGGTAGCTATCTTGCTTGTCCGTCTGGCCCTGAAATGGATGGACAGCCGGACGACGGGTGGAGAAGAAGGGACGATGCTGCCGCCGGGGTCGAGGGGCCTGCCGCTCCTCGGCGAGACGCTCGAGTTCTTCGCAACGTCCCCAACTCTTGAGCTAGTGCCCTTCTTCAAGCGACGGTTGGAGAGGTATTTATTTACTTTACTACTACCATGTATACCACATATCTATTACTCCCTCCGTTTCAAATTATAAATCATTTTGATTTTTTCATACATTTTGCTATGTATCTAGATGCATTATTATATCTAGATACATAGCAAAATAAATGTACTAAAAAATCAAAGCGACTTATAATTTGAAACGAATAGAGTAGTATTATCTATTGTATTTATTATATGCGCAAACGTACTTTGTGTGTGCCATTTTAAGTGTAAGTTTTGCTGGAGTTTTGTGAATTAAAGTTTTATTGGAGTTTATTCTCACTGAAAACATGTCACCAGGACACCGTACGAAATTTACGATAAGAGAGAAGGCTTGAGTTTGACCAGGGTGAAACACTGAAACGTGATTCAACTGGAGATAAAAACTCCAGTGGAAGTAATTAATTCGATTCACCTCCAAGCATTTCGATCTCAACATCATGACGAAAACATTAAATGCTTTTGGACAACCAATAAAATCGTGAAATAAAATTGTGCACTAACGAAGGAAATACGATACGACGCTCTATATATATAGCTTGACAATTGTCCATTGAGAACTGCCTAATGGATCGCAAGAACTTTAATAATCATAATCAGTAATAACATAGTAGATGTACATATATTCTGCTCGGCTTAATTCTTTACAACCAGGTGGCATAGGCCCTTTGATGACTATATGCAAGTGGGCCAGCGGCATCCCAAATTCTTAGCGGTGCACATGTTGTCGGAACTAGGGGAGAAGGGGGCAAGAGCGGTTGGTGGACACGATGGTGGGTTAGGATTTCAGATTTTGTTACCATCCTAGTCGGTGGGCTAAGGAGGAGCCTGGGGTTGGCAGTTGGCCTCAGTGGTGGTGGTGAGCGAGGCGGAGGCAGCACCGCCGAGCGTGCCGAGGGAGATAGTCGGATGGATAGTGCTGGTAGCGGAGGCGATGACTCACTGGCAAACTCTTGGATTGGGATTAGGGAAGGAGGGGTTCGTCTAGCTAGGTGGTAGGAATGTAGTAAGGTCGTCGGCGGTTGAGGCGGGCAGGAGCGGGGCTGGCCTGAGGAAGAATAATGAAGAAGAAAGTATGTGCCCGTATCTATAACAGCGCACACATGTCTGGTAAGAGGCTCAAGCAGCATCAAGTATATAACTGCCGGCTGACAACGTCGTCGCTGCACGCAGGTTCGGGCCCATCTTCCGGACGAACATAATCGGTGAGGACATGATCGTGTCAATGGATCCGGAGCTGAACGCGCGCGTGCTGCAGCAGGAGGAGCGCGGCTTCCAGATCTGGTACCCCGCCTCCTTCATGCACATCATTGGCGCTAGCAACATGGTCTCCATGCTCGGCCCGCTCCACCGCCACGTTAAGAACCTCGTGCTCCGCCTCTTTGGGCCCGAGGCCCTCCGCCAGGTGCTGCTCCATGACGTCCAGCGGAGCGCGCGCGACGAGCTCCGGTCATGGCTCCACCGCCCGGACGTCGAGGTCAGGACGGCCACCTCCAGGGTAAGCTATGCCATGCCATCTACTAGTCGACCAACACTCCAGGATGCACTTTGACAGCGTGTGTTGTCTGCAATTGCATCGATCGATCTCACGATCTGTGCGTGTTTTTAATTTCAGATGATATTTGGCGTCACGGCAAAGAAGCTCATCAGCCACGACGACGTGGCATCGGGGGGCAGCCTGTGGAAATGCTTCGACGCCTGGACCCAGGGGCTCATATCATTCCCGATCTACTTCCCTGGGACAGCCTTCTACAAATGCATGCAGGGACGCAAGAGCATCATGAAGGTACTCAAGCAGCAGCTCGATGAGCGCAAGAAAGCAGCCGAGCGCAAGACCGTGGATTTCTTCGATCTTGTGATCGATGAGCTCAACAAGCCCAACCCTATAATGAACGAGGACATGGCGCTGAGCTTGTTGTTCTTGCTCCTCTTTGCAAGCCACGAGACAACGTCCATGGGACTGACCGCGATACTCAAGTTTCTCACGGACCATCCTAAAGCCTTGCAAGAATTGACCGTGAGTATATATATAAACGCTTTATTTTTACCGCGCGCCACAACTCTTTTGTGTCAGTATTCAAAGCTAGCTAGATGTGCCTTGATTTTGTATATATATTTATGATGTGAGATGTTTTCAGGAGGAGCATGAGAAAATCGTGGAAAGAAGGGCGGATCCAAACTCTGATGTCACCTGGGAGGAGTACAAGTCTATGAAATTCACATCTCATGTATGTGCTATATAAACTTGTAAAAAACAAAAACAAAAACTCTCAAATATATATGTCTCTGGTCCATGGAAGAATCCAACGGCTGTCTGGCACCTAATATACTTTTTCTACATCTATCTAGGTTATACATGAATCTCTTAGGCTCGCAAACATCGCTCTGGTGGTGTTCAGACAAGCGAACCAGGACGTACACATAAAGGGTATATGTATATGTATATGCACTTGGTTTCCCAGCATGTGCAGTAAAAAAATTTCTACTTGGATATGGTATTTTTCTGTGAATAGATCAGTGTATATATCCTCACTTCGAATTTATGCACTCAGGGTACACTATCCCAGAAGGATCAAAGCTCATGGTCTGTTCATCAGCAGTTCACCTGAATTCAAAGGTTTACGAGGACCCCTTGGCGTTCAATCCGTGGAGATGGAAGGTATGTGAAACCCATACTTAGAAACAATTCTTAATTGATCTAAATAGTTTTAAAATATCAAGTCCTAAATAACTATGTTCTCAGTGCAAAGTGCTGTTTTGATGACATGTATGTTTACATGTTACAGGATATTCCTGAACCAGTTGGTGGCTCTAAGGATTTTGTGGCCTTTGGAGGTGGTTTGCGGTTATGTGTTGGTGCTGACTTTGCGAAGCTGCAAATGGCTATGTTCCTCCACTGCTTGGTCACCAATTACAGGTAAAAAGAATATGAATATACATATGACCATACAGATGATGACGTAAGAAAGACTCAAACTGTTTAACGGTGCTAATAAATACCATATGTGTTTTTTTTTTTAATAAAGATGGAGAGCCCTCAGCAAAGGGAGGATCATGCGTTATCCCGGGCTGGGATTTCCGGACGGCTTTCACATCCAGCTTCTTAAGAAAACATGAAATATTGCTAGAAAAGACTAGCGCGTGGTATTAAAAGCATGCTCTTTGGTAGCTGCTGTGATCAAATAATTAAAGACCGTTGAAAATAAGATAAACTCTCAAGATCATCATCCTATTGTGAATTGCTCAAAGCATGCACACTATTGAAGCGTCATGGCAAATATGAAGGGGGAGAAGTATAGGAAAATGTTTAAAATCAAAAGGTGGTGTATGGTTTTCCATATTTCCAAAAGATGTATATACCTTTATACTGAATGTTGTAATTTCATATGTGTAATTGCTTATGCTTATTTATATAATAAGTAAAAGTTCAGCTATAGTATGGTGAATTGTAATTTTCCTTTTTCAAATAATTTGAACCTCGAATCGAATTGAATAGTAGAACTTTGTATCCATTAATTAAAATCCTGGCTTTGAATCAAACCGGATCTGTCTCCTTTAAAATACTGACTTTGAAACAAACCATTTATTTATCTATTATTTTTTATGCTAGCATTGTGATATGCTTTCAATCTCATTCCTTCACCTCATGAATCTAAATCATTCTTTTCACTTGCACCGCACCAACTTAATTATATTCTAGCTCCACTTGTTGATGACAAGTATTTCCATAAACAAACTAATATATATGGTGGTGTCATACCAGTTGGTGCCTTATTTCTAAGAAGCACACGCAATAGAGCTAGGTACATGTTTTCACCGACATTTCTACGAATCGTTGGTGAAAATGGTTCTGTATCTGTTTCTCGCCGACTATCCATACGATGAACCGCCAATGAAACAAAACCAAAATTTTCTAATTTTCCTAGTGAGGTGGGTTTCTCCTAGTGTTTTAGTATTCAAAATTTAGTATAAACTTTCCCTACTAAATATCTCCTAGTGAGAATTTCCATGTGCTAGGGCTAGTTGTAGTGTTTTATTAGAGCATCTCTAACAGTTCCCCATCTTAAGTTGTCATTCTTAATTTTTTGGCAAAAGCAGAAAAAACCTTCCCCAACAATTCCCCATCCTAGGTTGCTATTTATACCAAGTTAAAAAAAAGAGCCTCCACGCGTGTATATATGCGCGCTCGACTCCGCGCGCGTATCCGTACCGTATTAGAAGAGGTGGAAGGGTATAAAAATAATTTTGTTTATGTCTCAGGGTTTTTTATGTAAGTTAGGGCATAAACATAATTTTGTTTCTGTCTCAGGGTTTCTGATGTAAGTTTGATTTGGGTTCGGCAAGTGAATGATACCAAACTATTGGAGATAAACTTTTTTTTTCACTTGCCAAATACTTTAGAGAGTTGCCAAATCACAAGATTTGCCAAGTGAATTTTGTCAACTCTTTGAGATGCTCTGACTACTTGAAAATATTAGGAGAAGCCCACCCATTTGGTAGTGGAAAATGAGTGGTTTTTATGGAGAGTTTGTATAACAAATCATTAGTGAAATCATCACCAGAAAGGTTTAATACCGATGGCAAATGTGGTTGGTAAAACTATTTTTATACTAGTGAACAGGAAACACACAGGGGAACTCAGACGTCGTCTGCACGTCATAAATTAATATGTGGAAAGTGAAAGTCAGATGAAATTGTCCCGGAGAATGACTGACCTCCGGGCTGGGTTCATGTCGGCAACGGCAACGGCAACGGCAACGGCAAGCATGACGACAGGACAACAACACAGACGACTGACTGAGGACCTCTCAGGTGCGCTGACGACCGACGACTGCCCCAACGCAGGGGACAATCGCCGAATTGCGTGAACCTGTCCTGTTTTTTGCACGGTGAATCCGTGGCAGGAAAGAGAACACGCCCACAACGACTAGCCCACGATCGGTCGATACAGAAAACTTCCATGGCACAGCACTCGATCCTGTCACTTGTGCAGCGGCAGGCAGGAGCCGAGACCGCGCCTGACGGCCGTGCACTTGGCCTCCCGGCCGGCCTGCCACCGGTCGAGATCGGCGAGATGCATGCATCGGATCGGAGCTGGCAGCAACGCAGAAGCACCTCCGATTCCGACGACGTCCGGAGTAGGCAGGGCGGCACCAGCTAGCAGTCCAGCACCGCCGGCCACCCATCAATCGAGCACGTCGTCCACGGACGGACGAGGACGACGACCACGGCCGCGCGACGACTGCCTGTACATGTGCAGAAAAAGACACGGGCCACGGAGGCGATTACCAGGAGTCGAGGACTTCAATTCGTACGTCGTCGTCTGAGATCTCGGATCCTTTTTCCTCGATCCTCTAGTGCTTCTACTAATAGTCATCACGCGAAAGCGAAAGCGAGAGGCGACTCCGTTTCCTTTGATCGAACACGAACAGCTAGCCTCGGCGCAGGGTTGCTGCTGCCATTTTTCTTCAGATTATTTTTTGAAGCTGTCACGAAAGACGGGGATTTTAATTTGTTCCATTTTTGAAAAACAAAAGACGTGGCTAACTTGGTATGCTGCAAGGTTGATACTAGTCTCCCCGGCCGTTCCATTCGGCCCGCACGTGGTTCACGGCAGGCTTGAGGATGATGAATTGACAGGTCTCTCTTTTCATGCAAGCATGTTTAATAGTGAATGACATAAATGGTACTGTCAATAGAATTTCTTTTTTAAATGTCATGGGTAGAACATGTGTTAAGACCAAAGGTGGTGGATACAAAGATAATGTAGTCAAACAAGATCTAAGTTGATACTAAACTCTTCCTACATTAGGTACGATTTAGTCTTACACTAGAAACTGATGGTATAGAAGGCACAATATATAACATAGGAGTAGTAGTGCTTGCCGTATGTGATGGTGAAAGATGGTGGCACGACTACATACTTGCTATGTAGAGGCGGTTGGCTTGCCTCCGTAGGCCACCCACCTCCCTTATTCTGTCTGGCGGTTGCACAACCGCCTTTAGAAATTAGATTTGAAGAGTCGCTTCTACAAACGGTTTCCTAGAGACGGTTTTCATTTACAACTACCTCTCATTTCTAACACTTTGAAAGTGAAGTGGCAATATAATACCAAAAATCTAAGGACGTGCCCAACACTACACGCTGGTTAGTAGCCCTTAGCATCCATATCAACCAGCATGCATAATCTGAATCACTCACGTTGATAACGAAGGCCTCGTCTAACAAAGTGCAGAAGCACCAGACGCGGAACCAGGGGCGGCAGGGGCCGTGGCCTCCCTAAAAAATAATGAATTTTTTACTATGAAAAAATAATTTTTTCATTATTTTTTTATCCAAAATTTAATAGAAATCCAATTTTTTATCAAAAATTTAATGATATGTCATAAAAAATTCTCCTTTTCTATATTTACGATGTATTATCTATTGCTTGACCCTTTTTTATTCAAAAGCGCTGGTTCCGCTACTGAGAAGCACTCGATGCTATGCGCATTGTAGACCCATGGCAAACAAAGAACCTAGTGACATATTTTCCTAGGTAAAGCAAATGCTACTTTCTAACTGCATTACATAAGGAGAATGTTAGCTGGCGATGGCAGGGTGTACACCTTCAGATTTTTCCTGTCTTTGTTGGCGGTAGCTTTTTGCTCGAGGCCAACTCGTAGCTTTCTAAATTTGTATGATCTTAAATGTTTACTCCCCCTTTCCAAAATAGATGTTATTTTCGCTTCCTCGATGTCAGATTTTTTAAACTTTAACTGATTATATATTAAAGAATATTAATATTTATAATATATAATTAATATCATTAGATCGATCGACAAATATATTTGAGTTAAATGCATCAAAGGTCTATTAACTTGTGAGCAAGTTTCAGTTAGGTCCATCAACTTAGAAAGTGGCTTTTTAAGTCCATTAATTTATGAGGAGTTTTAGTTAGATCCATCAACTTATAAAATAGTTTTTTATGTCCATAAACTTTGTATACTTGTATCACTTAAGTCCATATCCCTCCACGTGAGCTTCTTCGCACTGACATAGACTGCTGACTTGTCCATCTAAAACAGTTGTTGACCTTTATTTTGTTTGACCTTTATTTCATCAAACACCTAATGGCCACTCGAGCAGGCACCACCTCCACCGATACGGGTACGAGAATAAGCCGTCGCCACGGCCAAATGGGCGCGCAGGCACGCGAGTAGTCCTACTGCGGCCACACAGGCGAACGTCGTTTGCCACCACGGCCCCAACGACGCGCGAGCCAGGCGCCATGGCCATGCGGGCACGCAAACAGGGCACCGTCGTTGCCACACGAGCCATCCTATGCATATAGATGGGCAGGTGTTCCTTGGTGCTCGCGCGTTTTTGTCGTGAACTCCGAGTAGAGGATGGCGTGTGAACGCCCACCAGCCCCTCGTGCCCGTGGCGGCCTGCTCGCGCGCCGTGTGGACTTACGGTGGCAAGTGCTCATCGGCATGCCCTCGTGGTTGTGGCGTTGGGGCAGCGCTTCGCCGGGCGCGGCCGAGGCGGCAACTGCGCGCTTCCTCGGCGGGCGTGGCCGCCCGCCGACCACGTGTCCGCGTGTGGCAGAACCTTATAAATTATATGGCCCATAAGCACCTGACATTGTCCTCAAGACCTCTATCGGCTATGCTTGTACACCACATAACTTAAAATGTTCTGTCGGGTGAAACCCCGATGACACCACGATCCTCCAGGATCTATTTCTTACAGAGATATTGTAGTATTACAACTGTTTTTATTCAAATACAATATAGTAGCGGAAGATTTTCAAAAGATATAACAATACTTGATCAGAGTTTGATTAAACAAAACTTTAACTGAGTTTGCGGAAGTAAGAAGAAGATATAGGACACCTACAGGAGAACATCTTAGGTGGGAGATATTCGATCATGCCAAGCTCACTGGTATGATCGAACTTAGCAGCAACAGTTAGTACCTGCAATAGGGGGTCAAACAAACCCTGAGTACAAAAGTACTCTGCAAGACTTACCCGACCAAAAATTAGGGAGAAGACTCAGGAATGCTGGCTAATAGGAATCAAGGTGAGGCTTTAGCAAGAATCAAAGACTCCTTTGTGAAAAAGCGACTAATGTTGATCCTTAATTTCCATATTATAGGATATTGCCATTTATTATTAAACTATCCATCTAAGTTACCCTAATCTATAGCAAGCACTTGTCAACCATATAACGGCTTCAAAATTTTCCAGTCTCAACACTTCCATCATTACTACGATGCTGACGCTTGGTCAAGTCTCTTATATCGTGGAGCAACGACGATTCGAATCTTATATACCCAGCTGGGGCTTACTAGCCACACGATGTATGCAGGACCGAACATCTTACATACATCAACTCACATTTAGATTTCTCCGCACCGAACGGGTCCTAGCCACGAGAGTACAAGACACCACCCTCTACGCCGTCAGACGCCGACGGTGCGCGCCGTAGTATGGGTACACGCTACTTCCCGTCCCCGGTTGTCCGTTCTCGTATGGATCATACAAGGGAGCTTACCGCCATTAGCATGCGACTAGTACTATCCAATAACCCTCTTGACCACAGGATCACCACAACGAACGGTCCTTAACCGACACAAGTGGACGACACTACACCAGGGCACTAGCCCATCCTGATGCAAGTCACTCCACCGGCGTCTCGATTTACTCATCATCATGTTCTTATTGAGTACCCTTGACCCGGCCAAGGTAAAGGATAAACAATAAGCAACATCAGGTTTTCAAAACTTCTCTTGAAGAGGATATTGTTATCAAACTTTAAAAAATATTTTATTTGTAAGGCCTATGCTATCAGTAGAGCGAAGCATATACTAAGCATTTTTAAATCAAAACAGGTTTCAGGGATTATATCTCAAGGAAGGTGAATGCATCAGATAGGATATCACACAACTCCTACACCTAATGCATCATATCATCAACATAAAATTATAAAGGACTTTCGAAATTCAAGGAAGGGTTAAATGCATCCGGGGCTTGCCTGCGTTGCAGAGAAGATTAGTTGTTAGTCTTGACAGTGACCTTCGGTGGATTCTTCTCTTCGAGACTTGGATCACCTGGACTTTCTCCGAAGCTTGATCCATGGAAACCTTCTCTCATGTACACTACACAATTGATGCATTCTAAGTATGATGAAATGCATGACATGATGCATGATGCAAGGCAACATGAATGAAACAATTTAACTCTTCATTAACTTGAGTACAACTTTTCTTCACGGTAAAGTTGCATCAAGGGATCATAATTAACAACAACAAAACGAATAACACGATGCAATCAAGGTAAACAATTTGTCGAAGGTGATTAGGGTTAATGACCTAAGGTCATCACTCAATCTCAAAGTCAATCAATCCTAATAGTGATTAGGAACTACTAAGATTATTAACCATTTTTACAGTTGTTGAAAGCGACTAATTAAGCTTGCTAACTAAAGATTAAATAAACCCTAATTAATCAAGTTATTAACTAATTAATCATTAATTAAACAAGGTATTAATTAAGTATAAAACAAAAATTAGTTAAATCATAATCAAACTTCATAATTAAGATCATTATCACCTAATTAGCACACAAAACAAAATTCATGATTTTTGGACTTATATTATAATTACTAAAAATAATGGAATTTGCATTTATCAATTAAAGGAGCAAATTTTAATATAAACAAAAGTTACTGAAAATTCAAAGTTAGTATTTTTCCTAAACAGAGCATTACTCAAGGATCATATACATATTTTTATCATAATTTTATCTGCCCAAAATATTCAATTATGAAATTGTGAAAACCAGGAAAATAAAATCATTTTAAAAAAAGGAAAAACCTTCTCTTTTTTCCAATTGGACCGCGGCCACGGCCCAACTGGCCCGGCTAAGGCCCGGCCCGGCCTGCTCCTCCCCCTTCTCCCTCTCTTCTCTGCTCCCATTCAAAACAGGGAGGGGGCGGTGGTGATCGGCGAGCTATCGCGGTGACTGGCGACGGTGAGTCCTCCGATGGCGGTGAGGATATCTCCGAGCTCCCACGACTCTGCGGACCCATCTAGGGTATTGGTTGCCCCGATTAGGGTTCGGGACGGTGGTGGCGGCAGCCATGGCGGCACGACAGCGCCATGACACGACGGCGCACGGCGGAATCATCAACACTGGCCACGATTTACTGGAAACAAGGAACCGAAAGGTCAAGGAGGCTCACCATGACACGATGCTCGCGTTGGATTGAAGGGAGGCGAAGCAGAGGGGCTTGGCCGCAGCCGGAGGCGAGCCGAGCGGGCGTTCGCGGATGGGCGGCGGCGATGCTCGTTCCGACGAGATGATGGCGGTAGCAAGCTCGGGACTGGGCCGACGAGACTCACGAGCTCAAGATGGTGCTCAGGCGCTGCTTGGATTGGGCCAAGGCTCATCGGGGAGAGATGATCGGCACGAGCGGCTCCCGGCGGTGCTCTGGCCGGCACTGGAGAAGAAAGCAGCGCAGCGGCTTATTCTGGCGGTGATAGCTCGCGATAATTGGCTCAAGTGCTTCGCAAAGGAGCGGCGAAGAAGGTTGACAAGGTGGCGGGACGATGGTGGCGCGGGCTGCGCGAATTCGTCGGCGAGGATGAAGGAGCAGCGGCGGCGCAGAGAGAGGAGAAAGGAGGAGGAAGATGACCGGTGCAATTGTTAAAAGGGGAAGGACGGCTTCCAGCAACGCCCAGCAGCTGCGCGAGCTTGGACACGCAGTCGGCCAGGTGCCTGCGCACGCGAATTGCCAGAGATGAAGCCACGGCGGCGTCGGCACAGCACGACATGGGCAGAGGCAGAGGAGAAGATTGAGTTATCCCCCCCTCTGGTTACTGTAGCACAGCCATTTCTTCTCAAAATTACTCTCAAACTTTGAACTAAACTTGAAAAACTCCAAAAATAGAAGTTGCTCAACTTTTCATGCTCTACAACTATTGTTAAAGAAGTTCAGTCAAATTCCAAATATTTTTAAATTTACAGTTTAAATTTAAAAAGGGGAATAAATTCTAAACTTTGGGATTCCAAAATTACTTTCAAAATTTAAATAAAAGATGAAATTATCCAAAAAAATAAAAGTTGTTCAATTTTTCAAACTCTAAAACTTTTATTAAAAGAGATTTTACTGAAACTGAATAAATTTAAAATTTGAGTTTGAAACTAAAAAGGGGACAATTCCCATTTTGCATAATTTTTAAAATTACTTTTGATTTTATTGAAAAACTTTATTTACCAAACTTGTAGAGCTCAAAAGATGTACAACCTGTAATTTAAAAGTTTTCCCAAATTTTAAATATTTTGAGATGAAATTGAGAAAGGGGCAAAAGTACTTTAGAATTTCAAGATTTTAAAAAGGAATTTCAAATTGATTCTTTGGGCAATTAATTAATGATTAATTAGTGACCTTAGGACCTAACCAATAGCATATTTTCAAAGTATAAATTTTATACTTTGAAATGGTGCCAAAGGTTAGCAACTTTTATTTAGAAAATTTATTATGGTTAGCTCCTCAAAATTAAAAATGATATTCAATTTCCAACACAGCCAATTTGGCTTAGGGTTGGGATTTGAATTCCAAATCCAAATTTGATTCTTTCTTTTACCTTTTGACCTATAAAACATTGTTAGCATTTAGGGTCAAGGTTAGCCAAGCACTTGGACACACCAAAGGTTGATTTTAGGTTAACCCTTTTATAACCTATTAAGCATGTAAGTTAAAGAAAAGTGATTATCATGACATTGATAAAACACCCTTCGTGAAAGAACTCAACCAACCTAAAAATATAAACTCATTTTATTTAATTAACAAGCTTATCAAGCTATATTAATGATCATTAGGCATGATTAACATCTCAAAACATACTCAACATGCAAGACAAAGTATGAATCATGAAAATACTATTATACCATGAAATGTACTAATGCACCTAATGCTTAGTGATCAACTTAATGATGCATATGATTATATGCTAATTGCATTATCATTGAATTAATAAACATGATGCTTAATGCATAATATGATGACATGGTGGGTTTAGGTTAATGTAACACCAGAGATGTTACACCGCGGTTGCTTGCTCATGCTCCCGCATCGGTGGAGGCGGCGCTTACTCGCTCACTCACAACGTGTTTGACGAAATAAAGGGTCAATAGTTGCTTCAGATGGATAAATTAGCAGGCCACGTCAGCACAAGAAGTCCACGTAGAGGGATATGGACCTATGTGATACGTCAAACAAGGTTTATGGACCTAAAAAGTCACTTTCAAAGTTGATGGACCTAACTGAAACCAGCTTATAAGTTGATGGACCTAAAAAGTCACTTTCTAAGTTGATGGACCTAACTGAAACTTGCTCACAAGTTAATGGACTTCTGGTGCATTTAACTTAATATATTTTTATAATATAAATTTGTTTGGAGATATAAATGTTGTGCGTATTTTTTACAAACATAATCAAAGTTGAGAAAGTTTGACCTACATGTATCTCATAGCAACCTCTATTTTGGGACAGAAGGGAATATATTGATATTTGTTTGGAGCTTGTCCATTTCCTTCCTTTGAGATTAGACAGATTATCGTTTGCAGATATGTTTACGACCAATTAAGAGGACAACTCGTAGCTCGTGCTTGACGACGACGTTAACGTTGTTGCATCTCAGAAGCTTCCATGCAGTCTACTAGACCTTGACAAATTAAATATGCTATACGTACTCAAAGAGCTTGGACCATATAAGTAAAGTACCAACCAAAGACGTTGGATAATTAGAACTCTCTCCTTGCTTCTTGCAGTCTTGCTCTTCGTTCTCCTGTGTGATCACCATGTTTTCATTGTTGAGCTCGTGATAACACGCGCATGGGATCAGACGATCAGTCAGTGGAGGACAACGTTGTACGTACGGTGATCACCCCCAACATTCATATGACGTCAAGCTCACAGGCCACCGCAATGTATGCGCACCTCTCTCTCTCTCTCTCTCTCTCTCTCTCTCTCTCTCTCTCTCCTGGATTTTGGCAGCAGGAATCAGCATGCATCATCATTCCTCCTATTCCTGCATGCAGAGGCACACGAGGAGAAAGAAACGAAGAGGCGGCAGCTGCTTCGGAGGGCGGTAATGGCGGCAGGCAACTAGTGATGCCCGAGGACGGGTACAAGTGGAGGAAGTACGGGCAGAAGTTCATCAAAAACATCCAAAAAAACAGGTATTATTTATTTATCACGAGCAAATAAACTACTCCAATCCATCATCGTCACTCAGCTCGTCACAGACTGCATGCGCATCTTGTTATGCATGCCTGGTGACTTTCAATGACCTATTGATCTTCAAACTGAATTTAGAGCAACATGTCATACCTTAGGGCTGCGCTGATTTTAGGTTATGCAATGGCTAATCTGGTATTTTCCACGAGTTTGATGTGCGAGTTGAACGGTGCATGCATGCATGAATTGAAGGAGCTACTTCCGGTGTCGGCACAAGCTCTGCGGCGCCAAGAAGAAGGTGGACTGGCACCCGCGCAACCCCAGCAGCGACATCCGCATCGTCTACGAGGGCGCGCACCAGCATGGCGACGACCGGCCGCCGTCGTCTGTGCAAGGGGCCGAGACCCGCGGCGGCAGCGGCGGCGGCAGCTCTAACCATTACGAGCTGGGCGCTCAGTACTTCGGCGCGCGGGCTCCCTCGCATGACTAGCTCGATCGGAGTCGTTAAAGAAGAGATCGGCGACGTCACCCGCTCGCCGCTCATCGCTCATCGCATGGCGCCGGCGAGTCCCTGATTACTGTGGCGGTGGGTGGCGCGGTTGCGCCAGTACAGTGAAAGAACCTGATGGTTCTGTGGCAGTATGCTGGGCGGGGGATTAATCAATGGTGTCAGAGCAGATGTACGTAGCTAGTGTTGTAGTACATGTTCTACTCCTATAGCCCCAGAGTCCTTAGGAGCTACTCTGCTATTGTACCAATTCTGTATGTTGTGAATGTCAGATAACTATTTTAACTATATTTACTACATGTTGAAGAGTCAAAATATATCAAGTTTGATTAAATTAATAGGACGAATTACAAATATTTATGATATCAAATAGAATAACAAAATCGGTGATCATTTGCACATGCCAAGATTGGTCAAGTGGAAAGGCCAATAAAATATTGTGCCCCTCTCCACGGCTTGATCACGAGGAGATCTTGGATCCCTCCCAAGGTCCTGTTTGTATTTGTTTTTGAAGAACTGTCAAAATGATGATGCACAGGCATCCAAGTGCTTCCTATCTGCATCACGAAGTAAGCACCACAGGCATTAAGTGACTGAGCTGCTTTCCTTAAAAAGCCCTACGCAATATAAGATACATGTAACCTTAAAATTCATGAAGTTTTCAAGCATGTTTGTCTCAAAGTGACCAAATTCAATAGTCAGCCAAAAGCTAAAACCAACATTAGATTGTATTTCTTTAATGTATTGCTAATTTGATTCAAGCTTTGTGCTCAAAAGTAAGGGACCACATAGAAACCCTCAAATATTTTCAGCCAAAGCTTCGCCTAGTCAGCAGTAGATATTGTCATGTTAGTGACAATATAAACGTTCCATTATACTTAATCTAGCATAGAATTAGATGAATTATTGATAATGCATATGCACATGCAGGTCTCTATCTTACATAATGAAGTCAGCGATCCATAAAAACTCAATTGTTTGCAATTTACTTGATAAAACATAGCACTTTTCAGAATTTGATCTAAAGCAAGGCATTCTCTTGTAATAGATAAAGACCATGGTGGAAATATTAAGATGGACCAGAAGAGAGAGAGCTCCTAATCTGGTCATGAATTAGATCCCACATGTGCATAATTCTAGTGCGACACTTCAGCCTTAGCTGGCCATACTGAACCTCTATCAAAACAGAGGAAACAAAAGCTCATGAAATCTGTAACTAGCACCTGATTCAAGTAGCATGAAACTTACGAGGCACATCCATGCTATATGTGACCACATGATGATGAAAATGGCATAATACGTGATATATCATGTTGCCCAATGTAGGTGGACTCTCACGAGTCTGATCGCCTTGTTTCTTACTCTGTTTTTCTATATCATTTTGTGACATTTGTTTGCCTCACTAAACAGCTGGAGCAACAATTACTTTATCATTTCATTGGCTACCCAAGTGAGTACTACTTCAAATGGCTGAGCTAGATTCATTGGGATAAAAATATTAACAAAAATCTAGACATGCACTGCCTTAGGTATGCATACACCATGCAGCATGCTGAATTGTTGGAAAGAAGAGCCTGGATCACAGGTTCCAGATACTGTAAGGCTTATTCTTTGTATTATTGTCGATCAAATTACTACTACTCCTAAGTGTTACTAATGGTTCTAGCTTGTTGCACCTTATCAGTCCTGGCACATTGAAAGATGAACTAATGGCTCTCTGATTCTCATAGACCCACTTGTGTTAGATGAAGGGGTTGAGACCTCCCTCTGTGAGAGGGAAGAAAAAAACAACTTCACCATGGCTGTTTTGAAAAAAAAGTAGTTAGCAAAAACTGAACCCTTTGGCGAGAAGAAGACAAAACAACTTCGCCCACGGACCTATGATATTGCAAGCCAGGCAGCTCCCATCTGAAGATCTGCATGTGAACTTGTATGCAGCATAATTTGTCCAAAATAGATAGATTAGAAGATTAATAGGACTCATAAGATTGTGATTCGTTATTATTATGGAGAGCAATTAAGTAAGTGAGAGTAAGCAAAAAGATCATAATTTGGAAAAACATGACCTTCTCTGTGAGGGACCTGGGGAGTAAAGAAGGGAGGGTTCTTTTGAAGGTGAATGCCTTGGATCTGCAGATACAAATAATCTTCTCTCTCCTACCTGCAACATGTCCAGTAATTTAATTCAGCATGCCATAACACATATCAATCACCAAAAGATGGTAAATAACTAAATATCAGAGGTGTATATGAGAAGCAATAACATTTGTTTATGAGGAAATTAAGTGTGGTGATAGCAATAGTATAACTTCATGTGTGTAGTAAATCACAGATTTTTTTGTTGAATTAAAAACCTAGATTGATAAGAACAAAAAAGTGAGCACCGTATATGTAATGATCCTAAATGCAGTCAAGCCTGTAAGCAATGCATAGTCCATCAACAGTTCAATCATAAAGAGTTTCAAGCTGTAGATAAAGGGAGATTTGAGGTGATAGTACAGACAAACTGGAGATTTGAGAATGAGTACGCACGAATCCACTGATCACTAAGGTTATTACTGATTTGGGATCAAGTTTTCGCAATAAGTAACACGACCCAACAATAGGAACACCTCAAAATTGTACTCCCTTTGACCCAATTACTGATCACTATAAATGAATCTTGCAGAATTTATGATGCAAGTGTACCATATTCAATAGTCATAAAATTTGGTTGCTTGCAAACTGTAGACCCCTATCGAGATGGTCAAGCATTGCAGAACAAACAAGAAATTCAAAAATGTAAATACAGTAAGTTTTGATATGTATTTTGTTTGAAATAAACATGTATACATTTTCATATTTTCCCTGTGGACCATATATAAAATATTATTCTGGTTCCAAACTGAATTCTATGGTCAAGAATAGATTCAGGTGTCATGATTTTCAGATGCACACAAAAAACCCATTGTTGTGATCACGGACAAAAATTACAAAGAATGAGCAATATCCAAAAAATAAGGATAATCCTGCATTGTTAAGATACACACACTTACCACTGATCCAGATTATAAAAGAATATTTTTGAGATAAAAAATTACAAAATCTTCAAATTACATTCTATGAAATGAATTGCAAGACCTAGTATTATTCTACAAGTCATTAGAGTAGTAATTAAAATAGTATCAATGATTTAATCATTGAAATAAGATTTTGGTTTCATGGAACGAACAAAAGGAAGCATGTTTAGAAATAATCATAGTATAGTGGACTTTTTAGAATAGCTTAGCTTATCAATGGCATCTGTTCTTAACCAAAAAAAAATAGAACAGTTTTAGATCAAATAAATAAAAAAAAAAAAACTGGAATTTTTGCATTGCTTACATGAAGATAGTGACCATTATATTACAACAGTTTTAGATCAAATTTTTATATAATATAACAATGGCAATATCAAATCTGAGAACCTTGTAAAGTGTCTAGTTCGATAATTCCTGCTAATGACACATGCGAGCTCTACTAGATAAATTTGAATTTCATTTAAAGAGGTATATATACCTTGTGCATATCAGCACATAATCAAATGGTATATCAAAACTTTGGTCAATTATTATCAATTGGTAGAAGATACATTTCATAAACTGCATAGGCCACTGTTAGAAACACACCACTGTTTCATTTTTCATATTTGTTTTGAGATCCAAGATCCATGCGAACCATCCAGATGAGGAGGATTTATCTATCGCACCTTTACGAGAGCTTGGAGAATTGCGCACACAACAGTCAATATCTAACCGGGAAGGCAGTTTGCAGCTCGACTTCTTTTCCATGCTCATCTGGCTTCATCATAGGGTATTTGCTGCAGAAGTTTCCTCACGGTCCAGCTCAATCGTAAAGAAAAGAACGCTAGATCAATTAGCAGTGGCATAAATTGATTATATTAATTTGCTAGCACAACTTGATTCAGGGGAGGTAATGAAAGGGCTCTACACTAGAACTGATGGATGCTGCATGTCTGCATCTACTTACGGCAGGAGAAAAATCAAGACAAACCAGAATATGTGGAGGAATGCGGAGTCGGACGGGGCTGAATATGTGGATCGAAAAGATAAGAAACTCACCTCTGTTCGTACTATACGGGGTCAACGGCTCGTCGCGAACTCGCTGGCTGCCACTCCTCGAGAGTGTCAGGCAGCCCGTACTGGCCAGCATCAAGAATTTCATTGCGGCCGGGCGGCAACGCTCCTGCAGCCCATGACCGTCATGGAGAAGTGACGTCATAGGAGAGAAGGCGTGGAGGGCGGCCAGGGTCTGGAGAGGTAGCCGGAGTGGAGGCTCCGGCGGCGCAGAACAAGATGCGGTGTGAGGGAGAGAATAAGGTGGAAAAAATCGCAGCTCCCACGCCCCGCTCAGATCTCGCCGCTGCAGTCCGCGGGAAGAATGGAAGATGACCGGTTCCCATGGGCGCTCCACCGTCGCCTGCGGCTTGACGGAGAACGGACGGTGGTGGGGAGGTGGAGGGGTGAACCGCAGCCCGCCGGGAGGGGTGGGGGTCACACGCCAGTGAGGCTAGGCTAGCGCCGACGGTCCGGAGCTGGAGTGAGGTGTCGCGGCGGCGGCGGCGCTGACTCGCAGTAGGTTGAGGGTCGGAGCCAGACGAGTGGACGGGTCGCCGCCGTCGGGGGCTGCAGAGAGGCGGTGGAAGGCAGCGGGGGCGGCAGAGGATGCGGACCAAGCCTCGGAGGCGAGCTGGGCTCGAGCGGCGGAGGTGGCGGCGAGCTGGCCTCGTGCGGCGGATGGGGCGGCGAGATCGGGCGAAACCGGCGTCTCCTCCCCCAATCCCCACGATCTCGAAATTAGAGCGACAAAAAGGAAATGATAAATAAAAAAAGGATAAAAAGGAGGTGGGCGGGGGAAACAGGGCGCGTGGGTTTGGTTCGGGTGCGGTCGCT